>SCLG01000327.1:170404-190431 GCA_004367875.1 Oikopleura albicans | reverse complement strand
AGTGTTACTTTAAGCAGTGCTACTTTAAGCAGGTAGGTGGTCTGCTTGAAATGTGTTCAAAATTAAATTACAAAAAAACCACTCTCATATTTTAAGTTCACAAACATTGGGAGTAGCTTATTTTTGTGTTTTTTTTCTTAGAATTGAAGAATTATTATATATTAAATTTTCTCTTCAAACTTATTTAAGAGTGGTACTCATGCACAAATTTGAATATATTATTAATTGGTCTATTTCACTATTTATTGGTCAGATCACTTGATTCTGTGACGTCAGATGAATGAAAAACGTGATCTGATTGGTCGAGAAGATTATACGTCACGAATTTGACATCGAACACTTTGAAGTGGATATGTGCACCATATAATGAATCCCTCGATTTTTTAAATTAACAGAGAGAATGTTAAGACCGGGGAAAAGAACTGGTATACCATCTCAAAGCGTGGTAGTACTGCGCAAGCGTACTGTGGTTGAATATGTGTGGGTAAAAAAATTTTTTTAGGTTTTTTCGATTTTTTTTCATTCAAATTTTGAGTTGTGAAGAATGAGATTTCATTTAATGCATGCCCACTCTGGATGCGGTTATTATTATTTTTATGAAAATAGTCGATTTTAGTCAGGGGTCTCTCGATGTGCATTTTCGATTTCCGAAAAACGTGCACATCGAGAGGAACATGCACATCGAGAGCGACATGCACATCGAGAGAGATATTGCTCGTCGTACACACGGACAATATGACCGTATTTCTAGAGGGCGTGGTGAAATAAGTCTATAAACGCGATTTTCGAATTTTGATGAAAAAATGCTACCATATGAGTCCAAACATGATACAAATATTTTTTGTAGACTCCGAATAAGCATTTCGGTGAAAGAGAATAAGGGCATGTCTTTATTAACATTTGGAATTTTTTCCATATTGTCCTTCAGTCTTTTGATAGTCATTCTTCCAATTTTTTGACCATATTTTTCCGTAATTATTTTAGCCACCGTCGCGACGGTTCATTGTTCTCGATGTTCATTTTTTGTAGTTTTTTTGCTCACACAGAGTTTCCAAGTGTACATATTTAATTTTTTGGCCAAAAAGATCTACCAAAAGCGTATTTTTGGTAATGCGTGACAAATTGAGCGCTAAACAATACTGTTGAACATATGGGACCTAGTATAACATCTGCATTTCAAGAACGTGCACAAATAGTCAGTGAATCACGTCAGTGATGACGAACAAACCCAACATATTCAAACCCGTATTTTAAAACAAATTCAGATTACAATTTTTTCAAACGTTAAAAGCGTTGACTACTTTTAAAATGTAAAGAACAAGTTGCCCATATTCTCTTACACCCAAAATGCTTATTTGGAAGCTGCAAAAAATATTTATCAAGTTTGTAGTCATATGGTATTTTTCAGCACAATCCAAAAGTCGCGTTTAGACTTATTTGACCACGCCCTCCAAAAATATGATCATACTGTCCGTGTGTACGACGAGCAATGTCTCTCTCGATGTGCATGTTCCTCTCGATGTTAACGTTTTTCGCAAATCGAAAATGCACCGAGATGCATCGAGAGACCCCTGACTTTATTTACATTTTGAATTAGACTTTAAGTACATCTGTTATAGACTAATTTTATTTTGTACTTTGGAATTCGAGTCCCCTTTTTCTCAATATACGGTATATTATATACCGTTATATAAACAATTTATTATGACTATAATCAGTGTAAGAAGCGCTGAAGAAATTTTGGTCTAACGCGTTGGGGGCATTGGAAAAAATAAGCGTTGGTCAACACGTGCGTTGAGCGTTAGAAAAAAAATAGAGCGGTAGCCAACCTTCCAAACACTGGACAATAATAGTCACAATTTGTGCAACATGATTTGGTTCAGGTTCTTAATTTCATAATTTCTCTTTTAAGTTCATAACTTGAATGGTATTTGTGTTTTTTTTTTGCTTGACTCATGTCATTAATACAAAATTTAAACGACGCAAGTATGAAAACAAGATAAATTTTGAATTGCGACATTCTGAGATCTAGAACAATAATGACTAAATTCCATTATGTTACCAGCAAACCCTAAATTCGATTATGTTACCAACCCCCCTTAATTACCAAACTAAAAACTGTTACCATTTTTTCGGTTTTCTTCTGGTAACATAAAAACGCAGGTGGTGTATTGTAAATCGCGAAAAAAAAATTCTGAAAAGTCGCAAGATAAGCGTACGAGCGGCAATTTTTGCAAGATAACTGCTCGCAAGATAACTGCGCACCCTGTGTAAGACATTTGGCTATCTAAAGAAATAAAAAGTATGCTATTTTTGCTTCTATTTTCTGGGGTTTTCTTTTCATAATTTTCTAGGCATTATGAGCAAACGACTGAATATTTTTGTCGTTTTGTCTCACAAATAAACCAATTGTTTTGAATGAGTTCAATATAAAGAAATACGCTTAATGTTCGGCGGGCGTTCGAGGAACGGCTCAATCGAGTCGGTCTGAAACGGCGCGCCAGGTCATTCGCGCCTCCGATGTATCCGAAAATCAAATAAGCACTTAGTTTGGTCAAAAACAGATAACAACAATCACCCAAATCACATTTACTCTGACAAAATCTAAATCTATCTTAAAATCTATCTTAAAATCTATCTTGAAATCTATCTTAAAATCTATCTTAAAATCTATCTTAAAATCTATCTTAAAATCTATCGTAAAATCAATAAAACTAAGAATGTAAACAACTAATGAAACCAGGGCTTGACACGCGGTTTATATAAGCCGTGACTTACCTTGGCTTAGCTTGGCTTATGTAAGCTAAGCCAATAATATTTCTGGCCAACCCTGAATAAAACTAAAAAAACTAATAAAATTAATAAAACAGTATAGAATACAAAATTCTATTTGCCTGGACACTAATCATATCTATGAGTTAATAACGATTGAAAAAAATAAATAAATAAAAAAATTCAAACCTAAAAAAATGTGATTTCAGACTTGTATTTATTTTCTGTTTTTAACTGTGGTTCCCATCGTTGTCAGTACTTTACGATTACGAAGATTTTAAAATTAATTTCGACGAATTTAGATATTTTCCCCGTGTACCATAAAAATTTTTACAGTCTACCGTAATTCACCTCTCGATGTGTACTCTTTCCAACCCGACGTTTCTAAAAAATGTTTATCGATGTGCACCTCTTTACAATGCGTTCAAACTAAAAATCTGGTTGACTGCCAAAGTCTCGATAGATATTTCATAGAAAAAAGTCAAAAAATATCTATAATTTCGTGATCACAAAATCACATTTTAGTCACAAAATCACGCTCACAAAAGCTTGATTTGGTTATTATGTGAGTATGTGTGATTTTGTGATTCTAAGTGATTTAACGATCACAAATAAATCACGAAATCACACTCATCATTCGGTCCAATCTCAGTCACAGTCAGTCACAAATTTTTGAATTACATTCGCTCCATAATGACGCTGTGAGTGTGATTGTGATTGTGAATATGATTGTGAGTGTGATTGTGAGTGTGATTGTGAGTGTGATTGTGAGTGTGATTGTGAGTGTGATTGTGAGTGTGATTGTGAGTGTGATTGGGAGTGTGATTGTGAGTGTGATTGTGATTGTGAGTTTGAGTGTGATTGTGAGTGTGATTGTGAGTGTGATTGTGAGTGTGATTGGGAGTGTGATTGGGAGTGTGATTGTGAGTGTGATTGTGAGTGTGATTGTGAGTGTGATTTTGTGATTTCCATCCCTGGTTTAGACTATAACGGCGCGGGTGCTGTATTCCAAATTGAAACACGTGTAAGGTGATGAAACTCAATCATGTTCTGAGAAATTATTAACAATCAACTTGTTTCCCTTATAATGAATCATAATGATAAAAATTTTTTTACAAATTTGAAGCATTTCATTGCTAGACTATGTACCAGACAATCAGACAAAACCTCTGGGTGCGCCAAGTAAGGGACGAGCGCCAAAAAGGGCCGAGCGCCAAGTAAGAGACGCTCTTTTGAAATAGGAACCCGTCGCTCTCTTGGCGGCCCCTCTGTATAATGAATTTACGATTTAGAGTTGAAAATTTAACGCCACATTACTATATATTTCTGCCCTTTTTTCGCCATTTATGGACTTTTTTTTATTTTTATTGATGGATTTTCCCGCTTTTTGACTTATTCTCCCAAAAATTTATGAATTTAACATTAAACTAACATTTCTATTGTAGGTAAGACGCAATGATGTATCATGTATCAACTGCAAGTTAGTCAAGCAAGGTAGTTCAAAAAACGTGAAGTCAAAAAGATCAATTGTTGCTGCCAGCAACTCGTGGCAGAGATACAAACAATTAAACATTCAGTCTTATTCGGTATCAACCACTAGTTTGAAATTAGCAAAGGAAACAATGTTAAAATCAGCGACCCTTATTTGGAGCTGAAATAATTTTATCGAACAACAAATTTTTTGCTTGGCTTGGCTTTTCAAATTCTCAAAAAACTTATGGTTTGGCTGGGCTTTCAAATGTTCCAAAAGTCATTCGTGCCGAGTCCTGGACGTACATAGGTTTACTTCGTTTAACACCAGTTTCCACGATTTTTTGGCAGACTGTTTAAGTTTACTACACATTTTCACCCAGTTTGTCTGAAAAAAACTCAAAGTCAAATTTTCACGACTTTAAGATTTTGAAATCAGAGTTAAAAAGTTGTTGGCTAAGATCCTACCTCACTCGGGTAATACTCGTAATTAAGGCAACCTTGCTTGTCAAGATCTCCGTAAGAATTAGGGTTAAAATCCCCTACCATCATTTGAAGCTACTACAGCTTTTAAGCACACTACCTAGTCGTTCTGCAATACACTACACTACACTACACTAGTCCTTCTATAAAGTTAAGGCTCCATAATTCAACACCTACCTTAGTCAGTTAACAAAAATTGGAATTATTAGGGCCAACCAACGTAAAAGAGGTGTTTACTTGAAGATTATTAATAGGGGGCATTCCTATTTTTCCCCTCGAAATGAAGCTCTCAATATGTTTGTAATCAGACATTTTCTATAGGTAATTGACTACGGCGCAGCTAATTTTCTTAATTCGAAAGGCCCAAAAACCAACTGTTTACGAGAGAATGACCAATAAACACTAGAATTTGAGGTTTTTGGCTCTGCTACATCAGCCCAAACCTCCCCAATGGATCTTATCTGGTCCTGAAAATAGCTTGATTGGACGGTCAAAATAATATATGACATTTAGTTGGGAAAAGTGGGGAAAGGGTCACCAAACCGCTTGGTAAATCGCGGTTAATTTTTAATATGACCAAAATACGTCAATATGGTATTTAATCGAACCGCAAGAGTTCATTGAGTCGCCATCCGAAAAGAAATTTTTCATAAATATATTAGTTAACCCGTGAATGCCAAAAAACTGAATCGTGATCTTCAGTATTTTGCTCTTTAGCGCCACCACCGATGTGATAGATTTTCCAAAAACTACCAAACATTTCCCTAAATGTTGGTGGTGATTCTGCTCACTTTTTAACATTGTGTTGAACTATCTTCGTGGTTAACCAAGGTAAAATCCTTATTTTACCGGTTTTTTCAGGATTTAGTTTTAATGTCTTAATAGTCCCTCACAGTTTGATATTTGTTATTAACTTACTTACTTTTGCAGATGTACAAACCGAAAAGTTGAATTAGGTCAATTTTCTGCCATTGAAGCAAGTTATCGACTTAATTTCGGATAGATTTACGCCCATCTGACACAGGTTATCCAATAGTTCAGACAAAAATAGCGATGTTATTGTCCAAAGGCACCTATTTTTGGACGAATTTTTGTCGAAAAATTTCTCAAAAACACAAAAACTAATCTTTAACTTTGATGGAGATTTAAAGTCCTACAAATTACTTCTAAAATATTAATTTCAATTTTTGTTTTTCACCGTCAAAATTGCAAAAACCGCCTATTTAACCAACAAAAATTAGGTGTTACTTAAATATTGTTAACTCAAGATAGGGCGTTGGCGGTAAAGTTGACGCGAGCAAACTGTTAACTTGAAGATTGTTAACTTACTTGAGAACTGTTTTTTACTTAGTGTTTACTTACTTATGTAGGAGCTTATTACAATTTATCTTTATAAAAGGTGTATACCAGAGATGTAAAAGTTCTGTTCTAAATTTTGTTCTGTTCTGTCTCGTGATGGAAAATGGCCCAGAACGGTGTTAGAACCTTCTTTTGTTCTATTGGTGTTATGTTCTGAAATTTTCAAGTTCTGCAAAAAAACAGAACTTTTACATCTTTGGTGTATACCGTATAAGCAAACAACCAGCCACGTTTATGACATATTTTTCAAGTTTATGCTTTTATTCAAATTTTTTTTTTCGAGAAATAGATAGAAGACATGCCATATGGTACTTTCGAGGCCGCAACAATATTTAGAAGGGTAAATAGGAGTTCTGACCCAATCGAAACGAAAATCTTTAAAATGTCTTTACGTATTGTACTTCTTTGATTTCGTAAGTTGTTTAGGGATATTGATCATAAGTAAGAGTACAACCATCCCCTAAGTGCCGTATTTTTTTTCTATTTGAAGAAAAAACCCCCCTTCCTGTCATTTTTTTAATTTTTAATTTAATTTTAAACAAAAGATAATTTGTTTATTTTTTGATACTTTTTGTTTTCGATTTTTGTTTACAAAAGAACGAAATAATCTAGAAAGGGTTACAAACTGGCGGGCGAAAAAAAAATTCTCAGGTGATAGAGTTGTATTCCGAGATTCCAAAAATGAGTCTTTTTTTGAAATTTTTTTTTTTGGATAACTGGTTTTCGATATACCGGCCGACTTAATTTTGTTGAAAATATCTTTTTTGCCAAATTTGTGGTCAATCGATATAACACACCACGAGCGACATTTTTTCTCATTACGACGACGTACGTTTAGTTGCTGGTTTTCGGGATACCGGTCGGTTTAATTTGGTTTTAATTTTTGCTAATTATGTAGGTTGCTCAAAACACTCCAAAGCTTACTAAACTAAAAAGTCGAAACTCAATCTTAAAACTAAAAATAGTAACAAAGTTTTTGTACGACCTAATAATTTGATCCAAAACCCTAACCCTAAGAATTATTAGTCTCTAGATGGTTTAAATCATCTGTTATTTGCGTATGCGCAGTTACTTGCGACAGGAGACCCGACTTGATCAAAAACCCTAACCCTACGAATTATAATTCTCTAGGGTGGTGTTAATCTTCTGTTACTTGTATGCGCACAGTTACTTGCGACAAGAAACCTGACTTGAGCCAGAACCTCAACCCTACAATTTATAAGACTCTAGGGTAGTTTAAATTATCTGTTACTTGGAAATTTTTTTTGTTTTATGAATTTAAACGATAATGTCGAGAATATTTAAAAAAATCTNAAAATCATCTGTTATTTGCGTATGCGCAGTTACTTGCGACAGGAGACCCGACTTGATCAAAAACCCTAACCCTACGAATTATAATTCTCTAGGGGGTGTTAATCTTCTGTTACTTGTGTATGCGCACAGTAACTTGCGACAAGAAACCTGACTTGATCCAGAACCTTAACCCTACAATTTATAAGACTCTAGGGTAGTTTAAATTATCTGTTACTTGGAAATTTTTTTTGTTTTATGAATTTAAACGATAATGTCGAGAATATTTAAAAAAATCTATACGGTTTTTAATTTTTTAAATTCATTATGCGTTACGTAAAGATTTGTAGAGATCGAACTTGATGGAGAAAAAAGTTAAGAATTTTCAGATTGAATTTCGACTTTTTGGTGTTGTAGATTTTGGAGCGTGTTGAGCAACATACTCAAATTTCCAATGAGTAAAATCAGGATTTTCACCGTTATTTTGATGACCTTCTAGGTGTCCAAAAATTTAAACCGACCGGTTACTCGAAAACCAGCAGCTAAAGGTGGCTCCTCGTAATGAGAAAAAATGTTGCTCGTGGTGTGTTATATCGATTGAGCACAAATTTGGCGAAAATAATATTTTCATGTAATCTAAACTAACCAGTATCTCGGAAATCAGCAACTAAATGTGCCTCGTAATAATAAAAAATGTGGTTCGTGGTGTGTTATATCGATTGAGCACAAATTTGGCCAAAAAAAATATTTTCGACAAAATTTAACCGGCCGGTATCTCGAAAACCAGAGGTCCAAAAATATTTTTATACACTTTTTTGGAATCCCCGAGAGCAGTTCTATCACCTACGGGTTTTTCATTTTTTTGCCCGCCTAACAGGGTTGTATTATTGTTATTTTGAATTTGAGTCTACTTAAAAATATCGACAAAAAACACAAAAATGGGGTGAACACCTGAGTATCATTAGTCATGACCTTGATTTTGAACTTTTAAAATTGAAATTGAAAAATTCAAAATGATACGTTTGGGCGCTTTAGTCCAACTTTTCTTTTTCAACTGAAATCAATTTTGTATCGTTCAATTAGTAGCATTTTAGGCATTTATTTTTTTCTAAAATGTGAGTTTTTATCTTATTTTTCGAAAAATGTGAGTTTTTATCTTATTTTTCGAAAAATGTGAGTTTTTATCTTATTTTTTGATAGGTTTTTGAGTTTGTTTTTATGATGAAATAATAATTATCAATAACCTAGGTATCTAAGATTACTAAAGTATACAAATTAGGAACCAATTTCATTGTATTTTTCGGAGAGTAAGGGTATGATCTTTTTGCTAAAACTGTCCCTTACTCTGAGACCCAATGTATCATGTTCAAGCATTGTTTTAAACACGATAATTTAATACTGGTTTGAAGCGCACATTTAGCTGCGCTACGGATAAAGGCTTTATCCTTGAATTGGGAATTACAATATATTTTGATAAGTTATTCATATTTTGAAGAAAAAAAAAAGTTAAAATTCTACAGCTCTGACAAGCTTTTGGAAGAAAATTTTTTCTAGAAAAAATCGGAATTTGGTCTTAGGGAAAATTCAAGAATTGTTTTTTGAAAAAAAGGTTTGGGAAAAAACGTTTTTCCAGGAAAATTTATTAACAGTCCATCACCCAAATAGGTAACAACATCGTCCTTAAAATTTTGTAGTTGGGTTTTCTTACCTTGAAATGACCCTTTTGATGTTGTTTATACATAGTACAGGGGGGTTGGTTATATGGTCAGCCAGTGGTGCCGTTACCACGTCAAGGTAATTTTTTTCCCATGGAAATCATGCCTTTTTTGAGTGTAACCTCCCCCACGCTCGCCATATTTTGCGTGAAAAAAAGTTTAGTTTTTTACAATGTAATTAAGGTCAAGTGAGTTTTTTAGACCTTGACCTTATAACAACCACCTGTGTTACCTATTTAGGTGAGGTACTGTTAGCATTTCTGAAATACCCAAATAGAGTAATGGTATCCTATGTAGGCCCGCTTCGCAGACCCGTTCTGTTCCGCAATAGGGAAATCGCATCCTATACAGTCCCGCTTTGCGGGCCCATCCTGTTCTCCAATTTGACAAGAGTCGAGTTTTTTTCATTTTTTTTACTTAACGGCCAAAAATCCGTAATTTGAGGAAATTACTTTTGACTTTGAAGTAAGCTGTCGCTCAAACGAATTGTTCGATTAGTAATCTGCAAAAACCAAAATGTGCAAAAATTTATTCTTAACCCCAACCAAAAAACAAGGACGTTTGTCCTTTTCCATCAAATAGACGTATTTTTCTTGTTGTTCGGCTTTATCAAATGAATTGACAGTGAAATCCAACATAGAAAAAGCGATTATGGATCTGTAGAATACAAAAATAAATGTTATTTTTTGCAATCACGAGTAATTAATGATTAATTGAACTTGGTGAACGGCCGAAACAGTGTTTTTTTGCAATTAATGTATTAAAAACTCATTTTTTCTAACATGTTGTTTCTAAATGTGTTAAATAGCAAAATTCTGACAAAATGAAAAAAAAATCAACCACGTACGTTGTGCAGTTAACCGTTCGTGAACCCGGTTAACCATTGTGTTTTTGTGGTCAAATCGATCAAAAAATGTCCAAGGGTGGTCGGAGAGTTTGCGAAAGTATGCTCATTCAATTCTAGACTATCGATTTGCTCAACGTGCAAATTACGAATGATCAAACACGGATCAGAGATGATAAAATAAAAACAAGGACAAACGTCCTTGTTTTGCTTGGTGTACCGCTGGCTATTTTTGGTTGGGGGTTAACAGAGTTTATACTACAACAAAATTGTATACCAATGAACAAAAGACAAGCAAAAACTTTACCACGCTTTCAAGCAATTAATGAACATCGCAATGATGAAAATGAAAAAATAGGTATTTTGAACAATGTTCAATTTTGATCAAAACGATGTGACACTGCTTTGAGTGACGGGACACTGTCTTAAGTGACGGTGATGCCTTGAGTAACGCTATTTCACGAAAATCAAAAGCGTCAGTCAAGGCATCAAGGATGTATGTACACCACCTGCGCTGTTATGTTACCACAAGAAACCGAAAAAAATGGTAACATAACGGAATTTTGGTAACATAATGAGTTGGGGTGTAGGCGGAAAAGTTGAAAACAAAAATAGTTTGGTGATTTAGGGGAGGTTGGTAACATAATAGAATTTAGGGTTTGCTGGTAAGATAATGGCATTTAGTCTTTTTTGTTCTGATCTCAGAATGTCGCAATTCAAAATTTATCTTGTTTTCATTCTTTCGTCGTTTAAATTTTGTATTAATGACATGAGTCAAGCAAAAAACACAAATACCATTCAAGTTATGAATTTAAAAGAGAAATTATGAAAATATCTGATGAAACGACTGGCCAAAACGCAAGTTGGCTGATGTTACACGTTGCAAACTTAGACCTGAACCAAATCATGTCGCACAAATTGTGACTATTATTGTCCAGAGTTTGAAACGTTGGCCACCGCTCAATTTTTTTTCTTACGCCAAACGCACGCGTTGACTAACGCTTATTTTTTACAAATTGTTATAACCCCCAACGCGTTGGACCAAAATTTTCTTAGCGCTGCTTACACTGATTATAGTCATAATAAATTGTTTATATTAAGGTTTATAATATACCGTACATTGAGAAAAAGGGGACTCCAATTCGAAAGTGCAAAAGAAAATTAGTTTATAACAAAAGTACTTAAAGTCTAATTCAAAATGTAACTACAAAAAATATATCAAAAAGATATGACTAAAATATACTTAAAAAATATAACTGAAACTGGTAACATAACGGGATGGGGCGTAGGCGATTGGTAACATAACGGCGTAGGGCGTGGGCGGAAACTGAGGTCCATTATATCCGAAAAAGTGGTAAAATAACGGAATTTTGTTAACATAAAGGGTGGTAACATAACGGCGCATGGGTATTTAATATGACGGTACGTGCAAATGGTCTTCAAATCCAAAGCTTCACGTTACTGCAAAAGGGCTTGGCGCGCCCCATCTTGAAACGCTTTCACTTCAACTTATCAAAGTATCAAAGTTATCAAAGTGTATCATGGAACTCTTCATTTGAACGGCAGAGTTTTCCAATTTATAAAAAAAATGCCACACATGAATTTTGGGATTTTCAATATTTTCCGTAGTTTTGGTAATCTTTCTGAACAATCACGTAATGAGTCGTTATTGGTCAAATTCCTTATTACTTTTGTTTTCACTTTTTTCGAAAAATAATGGCAAACCTTTCTTCGGCACCGACTTCATGGTCATCATTTCTTATAAATCGAAAGATAAATTTGTCCAGAGAGTAATTTGTCGACAAAAAAGTAAATTGGATAAAGTCAAAGGGTGATAAGAGTAACTTATCGACAATTTCTGAACAAAAAATCATGCAGAAATGTAAATTTGAGATTTTTTTGTTCATCGAATTTTTATTGTGGATAAAGGGTGATTGTGCAAATTTATCAAACGCTCCCTGCGCCCTTGACGGGTCACCATTTATCGTGTCAAAACCCGTTAACGGGTCACTCTTTATCGGATCAAAATCAAAGTTTCGAGTCAAAATTTTTCAGCCACCCAACCTTCGCACTGCGCCGTTATCGGGCCAAAAATAGTTTGTTGCAATCAATGTTTGACTTGTCAATCTTTTCTCTATTTTCAGAACATTTTGAAGGCAAGTTTGTGCCGCTCGTGCCGTTATCGGGTCAAAATTTTCGATCAAAATTTTCCAGACATTCCGCCGACGACCTGGGCCATTATCGGGTCAAAATTTGTTTTCGAAATATTGACCCGATAACGGCGTGGGGTGTACTATATTCTTCATTCATCAAAACAAAACATTAAGCAACTTTTTAAACAAAGAAGCGTTGAGAATACGGTATACACAGTATATAATATACTGTACTATAAGGATAACCAATGTGTATATATTTTGATCAAATTACATTTTAACATTTTGTTTTAATTCAATATACACCACCTACACCACCTACCTACGTACGTTAACAAAACTTTTGGAAAAAAAGGTGTTAACTTACGTGCATTTTGTTAACTTATATTGGTAGTGCGTAGGCGGAATTGCTCGAAAACTTTTTAAAAACTGTTAACCCATGCCCTCATGAAAACCAAATGTTCAACAGTGACATAATGGACCATTTGGTCCATTTTTTGACGCGCCGCGCTTTAAAATTTATTTTGAGCGACTGTGAAAGAATTTTTAAGTTATTATTTTTTTATTAAATCGATGAGACCTGAAACTGGATGTCAATATTAAGCGACTTTTTTTAGATACGCCAAAATATGTTTATTTAGGTGGTTTGTACGCGCGTTACGATTTTTTTTTCTTCTCGCGTACTTAATTGCAGATTCTGAGACAACGGTTGCATATTGTTTTTGTTTTGTTTCACTAAAGAGCACAGAAAACTACATGACCTCAATCTAAACAAATAGGTGTTTGATCTAGCTTATTGGTCACAGTGATATGTTGAGTGAGCGCCATTATTTTCCTTGCCTATTTTGAAGATACAGTCCCTACCTCAAAATCGTTACGATTTGTTGTTCAAAAAATCGTAACGATTCTGAGTCATCGTAACGATTTTGAGTCATTGGCTTTTCCACCCTTCAGATTATTGATTTTTTAGTTTTTTTTTCTTAATTTAAAAAATGTATTGTGAAAATCAATTACAGTCATGTATATTACTTTACAATGTCTTAAATTTATATTTTGGGCCAAAATTCCCCATATTTGCTGTTGTTCATTTCATTTTTTTCATTTTTTCACTGTTAGAAAATAATTGTTAAAGAAACGTTTCTTCAGAGTGTTTAACAATTGTTTTTGGGGTTTGTTCCGATTGACTGGAATTTGATAGAATGACTTTGGACAATGTTACATTGTCAATGTACATAATAATGTACCAAAAAAAAAATCGTAACGATTTTGAGTACCACGACTAAGAAATAAAAATCGTAACGATTTTGAGGTATGACGTCATTTCGTAACGGATTTGAGCGTAACGATTTTGAGGTAGGGACTGTATTAACAATATTTAAATACGTTAATATTAATACGAGAGGAAAGAACTCAAAAAAATATTCAATTGGTGTGAATTTCAAAAAAACGGAGTACTCAGTATTTTTTAAATAAGGTTGAACTGACCAAGAATGGACCAAATGGTCCGCTATGAGGGCATGGGTTAACTTACGTGAATTTAGGTTTTTTGTTTTAAATTAACAAATCTGTCAACTTACTTGAATTTAGGCCTTTCTCTAGATGTTTTTCAAATTCCAAAATAAAATTTGATAATTTCCATTATGTTTGATACGAAGTATATCATATTTTACCATCAAAAATAAGGAAAATGTCAAAAAAAACTTAACAATTGAGATAATTGGACATTTTAAAAAGTGTGGATCAATCGTCTCAGCGGTATAGTTTATGCGTACGAAGGTCTGTATCCAAAATAAAAGCGTGAAAGGCATGATTTTATAACCTTTTTGTCTCGAAAACAAATTTCACCAGAAATCGTTTTATTTTCATTTTCGCTCTCAAAAATACCAACAACACCTGCAAAGTACACCATGGTGAACCACGTGCGTACGTAAATTAACAAAACATTCGGAAAAACGGTGTTAATTTACGTGAAGTTTGTTAACTTACGTGAATTTTGTTAACTTACCTGGGTAGGGCGTAGGAGGAAAAGTTGTCGCGAGCAGACTGTTAACTTACGTGATTTTTGCTAACTTACGTGAGTTTTGTTAACTTAAGTGCTGTTAACTTACGTAGGTAGGTGGTGTACGTAGCTACGTAAGTCAACAAAACTTTTTGAAAAAAATTTGTTAACTTACGTATATTTTGCTAACTTGCGTAAATTTTGTTAACTTGGGGCGTAAGCGGAGGTTCTGGAAAACTGTTAACTTACGTGAATTTACGCTTATGATCAACAATTGAGAAAACTGTTAGCCTACGTGATTTTAGGCCTTTTTCTAGATTTTGTTAAACTTCAAAATGAAATTTGATAATTTCCATTATGTTTGATACCAAAGATAACATATTTTACCATAAAAAATGAAGAAAATGACAAAGAAAAATAAAAGATAATTGATATTTTTAAAAGTTTGTGTCCGTCGTTTCAGCGGTATAGTGTATGCAAAGCATTTCAAGGTCTGTATTCGAAATAAAAGCATAAAAAGACCTCATTTTATTTTTTTTTTCTCTTATAAAAACTTGAATATGTCTAGGATCTTTTCTGAAATTCGATGCAAATTTCACAATTTTTTTTTCTCTTTCTGCTTTCAAATTAACCAACACCACCTTTCAAAGTTTACCATGATGTACCATGTACGTACGTCAATTAAGAAAACATTTGGAGAAAAAAATTTTTGTTGATTTTTTGTGAGACATTTAAAATATTTTTTTTCCAAGTAAACAAATAGTTTTTATTACATGTTTCGACCTTTATTGGTTCATCATCAGTTTTTTGAATGAAAAACGAAAAGACAAAAGTGAGAACGAAAAATGGGTTGATTAATTAATCGTAACATGTTCACGTCATCAGCGGGCCCATAATTTGGCTAGATTGAGGCCCGCTGCCAATATAACCAACCCGTTTTTGGTCTCACTTTTGTCTTTTCATTCAGAGGCCAGCACAGGAAAGTTCAACATTATTTTTCGGTTCGATAGGCCAGCTCAGTACAGCTCATTTCAATTTTTCAGCTCGACAGGCCAGTTCAGCACAGCTCGTTTTTTGGGCAGCTGCCTGCCCAGCAAATTCTACTGGTCATTGGCATTTTTCCTTAAAAATGTTTTTTTTTGAACAAATTTACATGAAATTACCGATTTTTACGAACTCTAATGTAAATCCAGGTCGGCATGTAGCAAATATCATGACAAATCTTAGTACCATGACAGAACAGCCCTGCGAAGCGGGGTTGAAAATGCGCTTATTACCAGTCCAATGACAGAGCAGCCCCGCGAATTGGGGCTGCTAATGCGCGTGTAAGCAGTCCCATGACAGAACAGCCCCACAAATGATAATGCGCGTGTAACAAATCAGATGACAGAGCAGGGGCTGCTGTCATAGGACTGGTTATACGCGCATTTTATGCCCACTTCGCGAGGCTGCCCTGTCCTTGGGTTACACGCGCATTATCAGCCCCGCTTCGCTTCAAACAGCCCAGTTTAGCTTACAAGTTCAGCAGCTCCCAGTTGGCTGCCGATTCGAGCTGCCCTGTGGAGCTGTCAAATTGAGCTGCTCGGTAGCTACCTGTCAAATTGAGTTGGTCGGCAGCTGGCTGCTTATTTGAACTACCAAGTTTAACTGAAAAACGGAGCTGCACAACTGGATGTCCTGTAATAATTACAGACCGTGTAACTACTATAACGTTTTTTGCTTTTAATTTTCATAACTTTTCCTACTCCTGAATCAGACATGGTATGAATGAACTTGATTTTTTTGGAAAGGGCGCAAAATAATTTGACAAATGCAATAACAAGTTTCTTACCGGTGGTACAAAGTTAACCGGCATTAATTATAAGTTTGAGTGGTAAATTGCCGGTTTTCCGAAACCTTTTTAATTCAAACTTGGCCTGTTTAGCAAACAAAGATCGCTGATTTTATTTTTGGGGTCAGTTTTATAAAATGATTCCTATAAGGCAAAATTGGAAACAAAGGTCGAATGTTAGTTTGGTCCATTAGAGCATAATTTGAAAGGACCCGTAATAACCTAGTATCACATTTAGAACACTCCTCTTACAAGCCAAAATGACAACTGTAATTAAAGAGATTAACTTCGTCAAAATCTTTAAAAACCATCTTGAAAACTTCCCAACTTTAATCATTCAGCTTCATTCGGGGCTAGGAAAAGAAAAATGTAGAATCTATTGAATTGATGAATTATTACAAACATCATTTTGAAACATTTTAAATACGGCAGCACAATCAGCATATTTCGAAAATCATATGCTCTCAAAAGTTACTTTTCAAAAAAAAAATGACTGACCTGATTTTCAATATTATCAATTAACCTGATAATATGTTCTTGTCGTTATCAGATTTGATTTTCTGGAAGCCTTATTAAATTTTCAGGTCTAAAAATAAAAAATAATAAATGAGACAAAAATATAAAGTGTAAAAAATAAAATTATATAAAAATGTGAAGAATATAAAACAAAATAAAAATATAAAATGTAAAAAATAAAAATATTCACCACCTCACACGTTATCTCACCTTTATAAACGCTAAAAAAGCGGTAATATAACCTAACTTTGGCAAGATAACCTGTTAGTGCGAAGGCGAAAACGCTTAAAAACTCTGTTTTTTCTGGTAAGATAACCCAATTTAGAGGTTTTTGGTAAGATTACCTAATTTAGGGGTCTTTGGTAAGCTAACCCGTCACGGATGAAGAAAAAAACGAGTTATTTATAAATTTGAATGTCCAAACCCATGTACTTCAAAATATATTGGTGAATCACGTCGACGATTACATGTGCGTATTTTAGAACATAATCGTTTGCAAGAATCTGCAATTTGTAATCACATAAATACTTGACCTTCCTATAAAAGTCATTTAAATGATTATGGTTATAATGATATAGGTAATGACCAATCTCAAACAGAGGTGCTTCCCACACCTATACAGAAAAGAAACTTCATCAAGCAATGGTTCCATCCTATTGCACAAAATTCTAATTATTATAAACGAACTANAATGATGACTTATAATTTATATTTTGTAGATTGAGATTTCCATTCATTCATAATATATTTTTATCTGATATTTTGGCATTACGCCATTTTCAAAGATTTTTTGTGACTGAATAATAAAATAACAAAAAAAATTTTAAATATTAACAAAGATTCCAGAATGTTTAAGCAATACAGCGCATTTTTTATAACTTTCTGGATAGGGGCTCCCAATGCGCCAAATAAAATGCGCCAAACATTGTTATTTTCAAAAAGTGGGTTCAAAAATACACACCGTAATAAAAAAAATGTCACACCAAACTTCAACGTAAACTTGTGTCGGAAAAAACGAGTTATTTATAAATTTGAATGTCCAAACACATGTACTTCAAAATATATTGGTGAATCACGTCGACGATTACATGTGCGTATTTTAGAACATAATCGTTTGAAAGAATCTGCAATTTGTAATCACATAAATACTTGCCCTTCCTATAAAAGTCATTTAAATGATTATGGTTATAATGATATAGGTAATGACCAATCTCAAACAGAGGTGCTTCCCACACCTATACAGAAAAAAAACTTCATCAAGCAATGGTTCCATCCTATTGCACAAAATTCTAATTATTATAAACGAACTAGACTTGAAGGAGTTTCTATTCGCTTAAATGATCCGGACCTGAATGACCAAATCATTCACAAAAAAAATTTCCATTATTTAACGTTGGATACGGGCCCTTCATTTGGCGCATTGGGAGCCCGTATCCACAAAGTTATAGAAAATGAGCTGTATTGCTTAAACATTCTAGAATCTCTGTTAATATTTAAAATTTTTGTTTGTATTATTGAGTCACAAAAAATCTGTGAAAATGGCGTAATGCCGAAATATCAGATAAATAAAATATATTATTAATCATAATTTATAGTAATAATAATAAAAAAAAATTGAAAAATTATTAAAAACCACAAATTGAAACAATATTTGAAATACTTTTGTAAAGCTTTGAAATTAAGAATTGAAAAAAAAACATAGTTCGATTTTAAAGAACGTGAGTACACAGGGTGCGCAGTTANTGTGTCTTTATCTGTTGAGGTTATTTTATTTTTCTTTATTCCAAATGTGGTTAGCACTTTTGACACGAGTTTAGACGTTTTTGTCAGAATTCAAAAGAGTTTGTCCGCGTCACTCTTTATCTGGTCACTTTGCCCGCTCGTGCGTTCATCCGGCTAAAAAAGTCCCATGGGTTCAATTCAGAGATGCAAAAGTTATGTTCTAAATTTCAGAACAGAAGAGAACGCTTGTTCTATTTTGCCCAGAACGCATTTTTGAACGTTTTTTTTCGAAACGTTCTAAATGGCAGTTCTGTTCTGTTTGTGAGGGAAACATCGCCCAGAACGGTGTTCTGTTCTCAAGTTTTCAAGTTCGGCAAAAAAAAAAACAGACCTTTTGCATCTGAAAAATTCTGAAAAGTTCTGAAAAAATTCCAAGATTTATGAAAAATTCCCATATATTTGAAAATTCGAAATGGCAGTTAACTGCGCAGGGCGTAGTCGCGATCACTGGAAAATAGTGAGACCCCTAATTGGCGGTTAATTGCAAAAGTGGCAGCCAGGAGGGTGGCGGTTAACTGCGCACCCTGTGTATTTATATCCAATAAAGTGTGGATTTTACTTAGTTATAATTGAATAAGACAAAACTGTCTAGGCCTTGGCGCAAAATAAAAGACATAACGTTGTTGGCCAACATTTATTTAAAAATATAAAGTATATCGTAGACAGGAGCTAATGCTCCCGGTGAAACATCGTCGACTTATGATAAAAGTGAAATGGGATCTCTTATATGGAGATCTGGGAAAGAAGTTTCCTTTGTGAAGCGGGGTATGTAAACCACAATATTGACACGCTCGGTATGCGAGTAAATAGGCACGCAAATAGAAACCGCTGGAAGTCGGTTATTATGTATTGTTTGGTCAATACATACTTGGTAAAATTATTAAAATTATAACCCGGTTGCAAAAAACCTTTGCGATTAAGGGAACTGTTTACTTTTTATTGCAAGAATTATACCTAAATTATCTAAAAAGTGGTAATATAATCCGACTTTGGTAAGATAACAAATAAGGGCGTAGGCGGATTCCTCTAAACGATTTGGTCCAAAAAGTGGTAAGATAACCCAATCTTGGTCAGATAATGTGTGGTAAGATAACCACTTTTTCTTTTCTTTTTGTTTTATAAAACTCGCAATAAATTTAAAATTAAATTTTTATGCCACCCTCTTCCACCCTCTTAAAATAACCCATTAGAAAAACGGGAAAAAATATAAAACAGGTTAGAAAAATGAAGTATAAAAGCGTAAAAAAATATATCTATATATGAATACAAAAATAAACAGAAAAATCTGTATCGCAAATAAGCTCGCTATAAATTTAAAATTAAATTTGTGTGCCGCCCTCCTTCCTCCATATTAAAATAACAACTTAGAAAAATAAAGTATAAAACATTGAGGATTAATCAGGTTTATTATGCGAATTAAGAAAAAATCAAGAAATAATAACAGAACTTATTTCTACTTTTTGTTACCGCAAGTTGGACAAACCCCGCAAGTGGTGCAGATTTGATGTGTCGTTGTCTCTACGACCTGCGACCAGCGACTTTGTGTAGACACAGCCGTTGTCGGTGTTGAACGGGTCTAGCAAAAAAAGAAGGATATATATAGAAAAAATATATTTATAAAAATAGAAATATTCAAAACGAAAAATATAAAAAAAATATGACGCATGAAACACAAAGAAAAGAAACCTGAAATGATGAATGAAACCTTGATTTCGTCGTTTCTGGTGGGGACTCATTCAAATTTGCAGGCTGAAATGAAGAAATTTCTTGCTCCTCAGAAGGCAAATAAGGAACGCCACCGTAAGGGTCGGAC
>SCLG01000327.1:146680-170165 GCA_004367875.1 Oikopleura albicans | reverse complement strand
AAAAAATAAAGATGTAAAAGAATGCTATAAAAATATAAGAAAAATATTTGCTAACAATAAAACAAAACCAATTAAAAAATATATATATATATACAAAAATATGTAAAAAAATAGAATTAAAAAACTGGAAAAAAATATATGCTATGAACTTTACAAAAAATATATATAATAAATAAAAAAATATAAGTAACATATACAAATGATACAAAAATTTAGAAAAAATCTGTTTGGTTGTTTTAGGAATATAAGAATCACCTTTCACTTGAATCTAACGCAAAACCGGGATACGCATTGAAACGCGTATCGAACCGTCGGTTTCGGCGTTGGTTTTCAAGCCATTCGGCCTCGTCTCTAAAGCGCCGTTCACGACGGCGTTCAGCGCGCTCGCGCCTAATCTGGGACCCGAAGTTATTGGTACCCGAAATATAAAATGACATGTTTTAAAAAATATCCGAATATAAGTCTAAAAATATAAACAACAAAAAATATTACTAAAAGACAACACAAAAAAAAAAAGAAAAATTGTTCTGACAGAAAAAAAACTGTTTGCTTCAAGATAAATAATCGTGTCTAAAAAGCAACAATTTAACTCCGTGCCTGTCAAGCCGGTTTTCACGACAACATACATTGGAGTGAAGAGGATGTCTATGTAAGCTACACTGCTCCTCAAGAATAAAAAAAATAAAAAAAAAATGAATAAGAATACATATCTGTAAGAACTTGAGGTAACCATGAGGACGTCAGTTGATTTGATTGGTTGAAAGTTGAGTTGATTATTTCTCTGAAATAAAACCTACAATACTCTTGAACAAGCAATCGACAAACACATACGATTAATTTGTAGGGTAATTAATACCAAAAAAACGGGATTCACCAGACAATAATTGAAGAACAACAAGCCCTGGATTAATTACCCTATGGTAAGCCATCCGGGTGAAAGTTGTATAAAAAAACAAAATTATATCTACTAGAATAGATAATTGTTTATCATGTAAACCCAGTGTCTTCCTTGAACCCGTTAAAAAACCAATATCCCGTAAACTAACTTCACTGGTCGGTAAATGACAAAAATCGCAAAAATCCTTAAGACCCACTAATAAATTAGGAGGTATTTCATTAGAGCGGAAGCTTTGAATATCGGCAAAAAATGAAGTTAATAAAATCTCTTGTTGTTCTTCCACTAGGAGTTCCATGTTGGATTTGGCCACGGTACAAATTGACGCGGTAATCCTACGGTTGTTATCCAGACTTTCATCACGAATTGTTGCAAAATGGTGCTTAGAGATTGTTATTTTATAAGTTTTTTTTTTTTGAAATTATCACTCTAAAAAGAACAAATAACAACAACAAATATTCTGCAGAAATATTATGTACACTATTTTAATGAAATCACGCCATGTCTTTAACATGAACTGAACTTTTGAAACAAAAATATATTTTCAAATACAAATTTCTACCCAAATATTAATTTAAAATAACAGTCTGTATATTATCCAAGTTTTGACTGATATACTGCTTCATTTCATCCTCCTGGTCTTCTAACTTGAATGCATAGTTGGTAAAGGACTACTAGAAATATTTTTTTTTCTTTTGATCATACTTAGATATTTTCATTTCGGTATGAGTGCCGGATACAAGGGAGGTAAAAAATGAAGCACCCGCCATAATTAATGACATGTCTTGACGACGATGTCGATACTGCGACTCATAAGAATAATCAACTGTACTGTCACTATAGTACTCCGGATAATAATTGGAATTTGTACCGCTATATGCCCCAAAACTGTAATGTGGATCAAAATTAGGCAGGGGACTTGAAATCAAAAAAAAAATATATAAAAAAATCGAATAAATTAAAATTAAATTAGGAATTGTTTTAAGGAAGAAAAGGGAATAAAAAACCTGGAGCATAAGGCCCTTGCTGCCTAGTCCACTGTTTGATAGTTTTATCAACGTGTGAAAGCTTAGTCGTTCGAAATAACTTCTCAACGACGTCAAAAATATTGGCATTTTCACGATTCAGGATATTGATTAGGTGATTATGATCACAAGTACCAATAGATTTAAGGAGATCACCCGTAGAAATCTCAACCCGTAGAAAGCCCGGGCTGGAGAACCCGGACTCGATAAAATCAACACATAATTCGATTGCAGTGAAGGGACGGAATGTTAGTGGGAATTCAAGCGTTGAGAATCATCCATGTCTACATACACAATGGGAACGACGTACTTTGGAAGCAATTTGGCTTGGAATGTGCACTACATCCTCGGGCCTAACCTCAGCACTTTTTTCAACCTTTATAACACAATTGGCCGAAAAACTGTTTAAAGAAAATAACCAAATAAACGGTTCAGGTGTAACTGGTTACTCAGGAATTGGACCAATGTCATTGAAATCGGACTCAGATGCCTCACTTTAAAAAAGGCGGTTTACATTGGTCGTGAATCTGGATTTTTCAAACTTTGCATTTCAACGTAATCGTTCATATGCCATTTTCTTTGAACAATGAGTGCATTTTGGTGAAATTACTTGCACGCTCATCGATTCCTTCTCAAATTGATGCTAAAATACGAAAGATATTAAATTCCGATATAAATATTACATTTAAAATGATACGGTATATTGCTCTCTCAAATTTTGTATCACAATAGGCCTAAAACTAGAAATGCAATAAGTTCGTTATTCTACCCCTTATTGTATTATTATCTTGTGATAATGTGATAATTCCATGTTGAGTCATGACCATTCTTAGCACGTTGAAAATCTTTAACGTGCTAAGTGAAAAAATAAAATATAAACGAACTAAAAAAAGTAGCGTTTGTGGGCTCTTTTTAACCCTTAAAAATTATTTTTTCAAAAAATTAAAATAAACATTATAGCATTAAGAATTTGATACTTTAATTAATGAAGCCGTCATTTATTTTCATTTTTAACTCCTAAGAAGCGTATATATAAAGTCAATTATTACATGACATTAAAATTACGATATCTCACGTTCCTAGGTATGGATTACGTTCTTAGGTATGGATTTATTTACTGGCCCAAAATCGATTGTCCCATAATTGGACTACACCCTTTACTTAATGGGAGTTAAATTGAATGCATAGCATACCGTAATTACTTAAGTATATGAAGAAATGGAAACAAAAACGCAGAAACAGTTAAAAACCCGTTTTAGATTTATAAAAGTCAAAAATTTTTAATTTGTGTGAACATTATATCAAAAAATATTTCACCAATAAATGACTCATTAGGATGTGAACTGGCGAGCTGAGCTTGGAAGGCCAGTTCAGGACAGTTCGTTTTTTTTTCGAGCCCGAGAGGCCAGCACAGGACAGCTCGTTTCAATTTTTGTGCCCGAGAGGCCAGCACAGGACAGCTCGTTTTTAATGTTGAGCTCGAGAGGACAGTTCAGCACTGTTCGTTTTTATTTGGATTATGCCGAGCCCTGGTCACAACTCGTGACTCACGAGCGGACTGTAAATTTACATGAATTTTGTAAACTTATGTGGTGTTAACTTACAAAAGTTGGCGGTGTATGTTTACTCGGAAGTACTACCTATGCGGCATAGGCTTTAGCCTATAGGCTATGCCTTATAGGCTTTGCGCTTTTATCATGCAAAATTCACAGAAAAAAAAACCCCGCAAGGTAACGCAATGACAAGAAAACTGTAAAATAATGTGTGACAACTTGACAGCGCAGGTGGTGCTTAATTAGGGGGTGAACCATGTTAAAATTGTATTCAATGAGCACTATAAATTATGGTCCATAATGAATCTTTATAAGCAAGTTGTTACATGAAAAAAAGGCCAAAAAGGTCAAATTTTGGAATTTTGGAATAATATATTTTCAATCACTGAATAAAGGGCGTACATCATTTACACAGATTACTCACTTGGACAATAGCTGACTAGGATGTTCGCGCGATTCAGTCATGTGCACAAACGCCATTTCCGATTTTGCCAAACGAGTTCGCACTTGGCCAAATTCACCATTTTTTACGAATTCACCCATTTCGCCAAATCGTTTTCCCACTTCGCCAAACTCTTTTCACATATGGACAAACACTGAGTATTTCTTTTTTTTAGAGTCAGGGTTGTCCAAATGGATAAACGTTTGGCCAAGTGGGAAAACGTTTGGACATATGGGTAAATGTTTGTCCAAATGGGTAAACATTTATCAAAAGGGGTAAACGTCTGTCCAAATGGGTAAATGCGCGAATACCCTTGTTTTCTTTTGTCCAAGTGGGTAATCTGTCCAAGTGATGTAAATCAGGGATCGAAAAAACGTGTGATTTTGGCCAAAATGCAATCACACTCACAAAATCACAGAAATCACAAAATCACAAACGTTTCAGTCACAATCAGGCGAAAATCACGCTGTGAATTGCAAAAACCGGCTAAAATCACAAAAATGTGATTTTGGTGTGATTGGGGAATTTCCGATCACAATCACGCGAAAATCACAAAAATCACATTTCATTTTTTTTATTAACAAAAAAACTTACAAAACTGTAAAATGTTTTTGCGGCTTAATTGACCCGTTTTGGACCAATCGGCGTTCAAATGCCTTAGGCATTAGTAATTAGTAATTAGTAATTGTGCTCTTTAGATTTTCCGCGATAGTCAGATTTTTTCTTTTGAAGGCCTACGAAGCTGAAATTTTGCCTGTAGGTACTTGAGGGTCATATCTAAATTTCATGTGCAAAATAACACGAATGTCATTGGACAAAATTTGGGAATTTTCATGAAAAAGACTTGCCCAACCCAGCGTCGTTGAGGCGTTGGGATATTTTCACAAAAAAGACTCGGCCAACCCCACGCCGTTGGGACGTCAGGGATTTTTACAAAAAGGATTCGCCTAACCCAACAACTCAACTCAATAGCTTGTAATAAATCAAGAACGAAAAACATAAATTTGTTATTAAGTTTTGGTGAAATAGAGTAATATTGTGGCAAGTAAGACAAATATCGGTTTTGAAAATAATTTGGTCTTTTAAAGATACTTACCTGTCAGCAAATAAATCGATAGGATGCGACAACTTAACTGGGGTACAGAATTGGCCCGCGAAGCGGGGCTACATAGGGTGGAATTACCCTTTTGAGGAACATAATTGGCCCGCTAAACGGAGCTACACAGGATGGGATTACTCTATTGAGATACAAAATTGGCCCGCGGAGCGGGACTACCTAGGATAGGATTACCCTATTGAGGTACAGAATGGGCCCACAAAACGTGGCTACATAGGATGTGATTACCCAATTGGAGTACAGATTTCCAAAAACTTTTTTCCGAGAAACCAATTCTGAATTATCCCTGAAAAATCAAATTGCGGTTTTTCCTCGAAAAACTTGATGTTTGTTCAAAACCGCTAATTTCAATGTTTGATCTAAACCGCTAATTTCAATGTTTGATCTAAACCGCTAATTTCAATGTTTGATCTAAACCGCTAATTCTAATAACTTTTTTAACAAAAATTTATTTTAACTGGTTATTTAATACAAATTGAATAAACTTATGCAAAATTTTGCTTTATTGTGATTAATTTACTACAAAAATGATAAAAGACCGCTATTTGTTGAGCTTTTTTACCACAGAAAAACGATACTTGCCAGTTCAGTAAGTGTTATTTTTACGAAATTTATATCACATTTGGACTGAACACCTCAAATTAGCCTTAAAGGCATAAAAAACGACATATATCACTCATCGATTTGAGGAAAAACCGTGTATGTTTGATCAAAACCGCTAATTTTAATGATTTTTAACAAAAAACTAATTTTAACTGGTTGTTAATTGCGAATTCAATAGAAATAATGCCAAATTTTAGTTTAGCGTGATAAATTTATTAAAAAACCGATAAAAAAATTGTAATATTTCAGACATTTTCCCAAAAAAACGATTTTGTTATATTTTTTTGTTATATTTGTTGGTCCATTTGTTATATCAAATTTGGACTCTACGCCTCAAATTACCCTATTGACCTGTCCTTAATTGATCAGTATTGTCTACGATTTTATCGCGCACTTCGGAACTAGGAACATGATCGCATTTTGCGTTTTGGAAAATTACAATTAGAAACGTGTCGCGGTTTAGTTATTACGACATGGATCTTGAAGTCAAGAGTTTTTGACCAAGATACTCAAAATTTACACAATTTTTCAACGATCCAATTTCAATGCAACTATTCACTTAAAACTCACATATTTGTTTAACGTTTCAAGTAGTCATTATTTTCATACGACCCCTGTTTTATAATATCCGTTTCGTGGAATTTTAAGCATGAGCCACACGCACGAAAATTAATGCGCAAAGAAGTGTGTAGTATGCAAAAAAAAAACTTTAAGTTAATATGCTTTTCTTGGTAAATTAATAATTTCAAACAATGAGTTCAAACAATGGTGCGGTATTTTAAACAAGACAAAAATAACGCAAAAATAAGTAAACTTTTGCAGTGCAGTGTAAAGGTTATTTTATATGGCCTGATAAAAGTATAGCTAACAGTTTGTACTTGGTGTACTGTAATAGGCACCGACTAAATTGGTGTTAGGTATTTTGGCACTACTGGAAAACGGAGAAACTGGAAAACGAAGAAACTTGAAAATATTTTCTCCGTTTTCCAGTTTCGAGCTTCCGTTTACACTTTCGACCACCCAAATATTGACGGCCACCCAAATATTGACGTATATGTCAATATTTGATCAAAATTTGCGTGGAATTCTCACTTATACATTTTGACTTTTATACTCTTTTACTTTCGACCGGTTATATTTTCCTCCAAAACTTCATGATACCAATTTAGTCGGTGCCCTGTAATAATACTGTACTGTGAAATTTCCTTTCAAATCAGATTTTTAATAAACATTTTTTGATAATACTTTCAGATTAACTTATATAAGTAACTTTTAAGAAACCAAAAATGCTTCAAATAGCGCCCACTGGTGTCCCTCAATCAATTGAGATTAAAGCCTAATTTTTGGTAGTGAATTACCTTAGTGAATAATAAACTAGAAGAGGTTAAACCTTCATAATCAGCTGGCTACGACCAAAACAAAGCTTTTCGAAAGCCGCTGACGATTCTAAAACCAACTTTTTCAATGATTCAATATATTACAAAGTACTCATGTAAAAATCAAGACAGTTGCATAGTCTTTACTCCGGATGCTTTTTGTGGTCGCTTGTGCGGCTAATAAAACACTTATTTCTCGGACGTTTATTTAATTTCTTATCCAATCTGAGTTAATTAACTCATACGCGCATCATATCATACAATTAGCGCCTCATTCGACCCGCTTACTACTAAAATGGTTATACTTTCTGCGTAGATGAGTATACTGTTGAAATGAAATACACAGAGTATTTAACTGGGCACTTTTCGAGAGAACTCTCTGGCTGGATAACGGCGCACTCTGTGTAATCAAATAAAATGATTGTTCACAAAATTGATGTGCGCCCGTTGAAAACGTGGTTTCCGTCGAAATTAAAACCAACCGCGGTTCGAAAACTATGTCGGAATTAATTCAATGTCGTCGAGATTCAAACCATGACATGGTGAGGGTGTTAAGAAGCTTGAACTTTTTGTATCCAAACAAATTTGGATGAAGAACTGAAAAATTGATTAATAACTTTCCCTTACGGCATAATGCTTCCGTCACATTTCATCATTTGGATAAACATTAGCTGATTTTTTTTTGCAGATTTTTGCAAGATTTTTGAAATCATATTATTAAGAGGCTGTCATCGGAGAAAATTTTAAAACTGGAAATGAACTATGTTCCCTGTATAAATGAGTGCAAATTTTGAAGCCAAAAACTACACATATATTTAAAATTAGTCGGGAGTATTCTTTTGTATAAACATTCTAGAATAAATTGCTCGAAATTTATGATAAAGAGAATTTCCTATCAAAATGGTACTCAATTAACAAAATAAAAAAGTGCGGCCTTTGGCCAATGGCGACAACGCTCTACAAAAAAGTGATGAGTCATCGAAAGAGATCCTCTTCGAGCACGCTGATTGGTCGGCCATGACCGAAGAGAATCCTGTTCTATGTCGATTGGTCAACAGCTACATTGAGCACCGTTTTCATGACAAATTGTCCTTATAAAACGCAATGTGGATAATTTTCTTTAATTTATGCGCACGGGTTAAGCGATAAAATTAGAAAAAATGTAACATCAATTTTGTTCTTAACAAGGACGATCACCAAATTCTGACAGTCTGAAAATAATTGAACGTTTTAATAACATGTTTCGCTGGTTCTTGAATTGTATGTAGTTTATCAGCGCATGATTGATGTTTTCCGGCATTTTCCCAAATTGACCACCTTTTCGGATCTGAAGATAATCGTTTTCTCAAAATGAAGATTTTTGATATTCCTTGATACCGAGAGGGCCGGATGCCGCTCAAGCCACAAAAGAGCAAAACTTATTTGAAAAGCTCTGCTCGAAACCAGATTAGATTAAAATGTGTGACACTGATTAAATTAAAATCTCCAAATTGTCCAAATTTAGCAGCGGTCGGCTCTGTTCGGCCAGTCAGCAAAATTTGTTCACTACAATGTTAAAAATTTTTGTTCACTGGGCACAATTTGTTATCGATTTAGAACGTTATCTCTGCTCACCCTAACTTATCTCCGCTTACCTTAAAATACCTTAGTTTACCTTTGCTTCCAAGACTTACCTTGGCTTAGATAAGCTGAGTTTAATTAACCTTAGTTAACTTAAGTTTACTTCAGCAAATTTAAGCTTACCTTTGCTCACATTATTTTACATTATCTTAGCTGATTTAAGCGTAACCTCAGATAACTTTCTATAAACTTTTTTCCTCTTATAATACCATCTAACCAGTTATGTTAACAAGTGTTTTTCTTAAAAAGTGTTAAGATAATTGGACTTTGTTAAGATAATTGGTCAGGGTATTTGGTAAGATAATTAGAAATCGCGATACGTTTTGGTTTGAAATGTTATCTTAACACACGGTTTCTTAAGATAACTGGTTAGGGGTGTATTTCAAGATTACCTTAGCTTACCCTAATTTACCTCATAGAAAGTTCCAGATTATCCAATTATGCCAACAATCGTATTAATCCCGCCATTTTGGGCAAATTTGTTCACCCAATTGTTACAAAACTTGTTTACTCTGCACGATTTCGAAGGCTTTTAGAACATAAGTTATGTCAATTATGCATATCGGGACATTTACCAAATTCAATTATTTCGAAATGGTTACTAATAAGCCACTTCCTATTATTGATCGTCGGAAATAACATTACGTGCACAAAATAATTTAGAACAAATACCATTTTTTTGAATTAATAATATAGGAAAGTTTGTGGATGGCAGTTATGTATGGTCATAAGAAGTAAAAAAACACTGATATAAGGTATTACGTAGGTCATCTAAAGTCACCTCAGGTCATACTAGGTCACTTAAGGCCAACGAAGGTTGCCTTAAGTTATCATGCCTCTTGAGTATGGACCATATCGTATGGTCATGTTAAATATATTTTAGATAATTTGGACGATTTTTGCTCCAAGTCCTTACTATCTAACAATTCAAAGTTAACCTTTCACAATTTTTATAAGGATTGCGAAATAAATTGAAACGTGCGTTGATCCAAAATGGATTTTCTGTCACATCTCGACGGGATTTGTAAATTATGACCCTTCAGTATATTTCATCTGAAACGTTAAATCTGGAAAGCCCCACGAAATCCATTTATTTTGTAATAAATTTTTTTTTCTCGATTTTATTTTCCCTGTATTCTTTTTTTCGTAGGATACGCGTATTCAACCCACAAGTTTCGTTGTCAAAATTTTTATCTCCAGCACTTTAAGTTAATATTATTTGAACGGTTAGATCCCATTCATCTCAAACACAAAAACGTCTTAGTCGGCTTCTAAATTTCTTCCTTGCATCTTCTTTATCACTTACAAAAATAATCTCAAATTATGAATGTCGTGGACCACGGCTTGTGGTCAGATTTTTTTTTTATGTTTTGACTCGAATTATGTCGCAAAAATATAATAAATTTAGAGTGAACCTTAGTTGAAATATTTTTATAATGTTTTCCTCAGAATTTTTTAAAACGAGTTCTTTGAGTAAGAAACTATATTTTATGTTTCTCTTTATATTCATGTTATGAATTAAAAATTTATTGCGACTAGTATTAGCGCTAGAGAGCATCATGAGCAAGGAATAGATATTTGTTTTTTCGAATTTTCATGAACAGTTCTGTTTACTCATTACCTCGTTTGCGTCTAATACTAGAAACGAGCGGCAGATTTTCATGAAACTCAACCAGTATTAATTTTTTTTTTCGAACATTATATATTTGTATGTAAATCACTGCGACGCGGCCGTTATGTTAACAAAAACGCGTAATTGTTTTTTTTTAATTGTTTCACATAGTGGCATATAATGTGGAAAATTATGTGGAAAACCATTTTTCTTTGTCGAAATTACCGAATAACTACACAGGGAGTTTGCTAAACTTGATAATGTCTTAAAAAATAAAATGTCAAAACTGTTGAATTCGTTACGTAGGACTTAATTCTTATTTTTCGTGTTGAANTGTTAAAAAAGTCGGTCCCCCGATTCATCTCAAACACAAAAACGTCTTAGTCGGCTTCTAAATTTCTTCCTTGCATCTTCTTTATCACTTACAAAAATAATCTCAAATTATGAATGTCGTGGACCACGGCTTGTGGTCAGATTTTTTTTTTATGTTTTGACTCGAATTATGTCGCTAAAATATAATAAATTTAGAGTGAATCTTAGTTAAAATATTTTTATAATATTTTCCTTAGAATTTTTTAAAACGAGTTCTTTGAGTGAGAAACTAAATTTTATGTTTCTCTTTATATCCATGTTATGAATTAAAAATTTATTGCGACCAGTATTAGCGCTAAAGAGCATCATGAGCAAGGAATAGATATTTGTTTTTTCGAATTTTCATGTACAGTTCTGTTTACTCATTACCTCGTTTGCGTCTTATACTTAAACGATCGGCAGATTTTCATGAAACTCAACCAGTATTTAATTTTTTTTTCGAACATTGTATATTTATATGTAAATCACTGCGACGCGGCCGTTATGTTAACAAAAACGCGTAATTGTTTTTTTTAATTGTTTCACATAGTGGCATATAATGTGGAAAATTATGTGGAAAACCGTAACATTCTAGAACTTTGCCGGATTGTCCTTTTAGAACCAAATCTCAAAAATCCATTTGAGTCTTATTCCCTAGCCAGTGTGTTTTGATTTGGCTAATTTTTCTTTGTCGAAATTACCGAATAACTACACAGGGAGTTTGCTAAACTTGATAATGTCTTAAAAAATAAACTGTCAAAACTGTTGAATTCGTTACGTACGACTTAATTCTTATTTTTCGTGTTGAATAAGAAACCGTCAAATTTTCCGTCGTATTTCACCTCAGAATTTTAACTTTTAAAGAATTATTTTTCGTTAGTAATGTGTCTTAAGTCTAGTAGTCATGCTTACGTTTCAAAAAACATAAGTCTTGACCCGGTCAGAAATCGAATATTGTAATCGTGAAAAATTTTGCTTTCTTTTTGTTCACACCTTGTTTCAATGTTTATTCATATTGCGCGCAATTCGTCGGAATAAAGGTTTCATAATATGTTGGTTTAACCCGGCCTTGATCATTGATTTTCCCAAGTGTTCAAATAATCGCAAAATGATTCCGTTCTGTTACAACAGATTAAGCTGTGAAAAAATTTTCGGGTAAAAAATCGCATTACTACAAATTTAGACGCACTGAGCGTGTTTTTACTGGATATACAGTAACCATATATAGTATGTATATATATAGTTTGCCGACGTGGTTGACAAAACTTACTTACCTCCCCTTTTTACCCGAAATTTTGAAAATAAATAATTTAGCCGAATATTCCGAAAAATGTGTGAAAAACGGATTATGTTTCCGTTCATTTTTTTTTAAATACCAGTATATTCTCTGTATGGGGAAAATAGTTGTCTGTTCAAATTAATTCAATAACTTCAAATTTTTGCGGGACTAAATTTCCGAACCAAAAAAAAAAACGGTCGCAAAAACGTATTGATGAACAATAATTTTAGCGAAACTTAACGCTTAAAGACGGGTAGGTAGGGACGGGTAGGTAAGGACGGATTTTATTTGTAAACAACGCTACCAACCCGTCCTTAATATACATAACAACATATTGTATGTATAGAATATGTGTCTTTTTAGTATTCATAGAAATTTAATTTGGGAATAGCGACTGTACATCCTTTAATTTTGAAGTGACAAATATTATTTTTCAAAAGGATTCTAGGAACTGGAATGTTGAAATTCTTCTAAAGCGTCAATTTTCCGTTAAACTTTTTTTGACATATAAAGAGCATTGTTCTGGACATTAAACTCTCATTAGTGCTGTTTTAGACGCCCGAGTTTGTGCCTGGATCTCATAGTTCAAATTGCTATTTACAACAAATAGGCTTTTCAACGTGCATTTTTACTAAAGTATTTGTTTCATTTTTGCACCATTTGCAGTTTAAAACATAAAGTGGGCCAAATGTCATGTTTTTTAGAAAATAAATGTAACATGCGGTTGTATCTTTTTGTAAACTTATGAAACATAATTTAAAACAAATACAAACCCGGTATTAAAAGTCAACAAAACACAACAAATAAACATGATCAAAGTGTTAAATTGGCGGTTTAGCCAAATTGGATTGAATTGTAGATGTGTTTGGAGACTCTAACCCTGCAGATTTGATGCTGCGTTTTCATTGGCTTGCGTCCGCGAGTAGTTGAGACGACAGCCAATCAGTGACTTATACCATGATTGAAAGTTAGAGTGATGGAAAATAGTATAAAAATGATAACTTTAGAACAAAACAAGAACAACAGTAAAACAAAATTTATAATTGTTTGACTACTTTTTTACTTAACTTTGCTTGCGAGATTGACATGTAATTAATAAATGCGATGATGTTTAATTTTCCAATAACGATCTAACTTTGTTTATTTTAGATATAGAGGAAAAAGCAATATACATAGAAGAAGTATAGATAGAAGAAACGACAGTACAAAGCAAACGTTGAAATATTATAATCCTCGAGATTCTGGAAACATTATTAATAATTTATTATTGTTATCGATAATTTATATTACAAATTATAATTTACTATTATTATTATCAATTTATTATTGTTAACTAGTTAGTTACAAGCAGGTTTTTTGGGGTATTGAAAAATTTGAGTTGTATGGGAAAAGTGTTTTGGGGGCAGTGTTCGAAACATCGACTATCTGGGATGGTAAATGTCGAGATGTTGGATGGACGACCATCTACTTTCAACTCAGCGACCATCGACCATCAGCGACCACCATCTACTTACAATTCAGCGACCATCGACCATCCGCGACAACCGTCTACTTACAACTCACCAACCATCGACCAGCAGCGACCACCATCAGCGACCGCCCATCTACATCCCAAAAAGTCGGATGCTTTCGAACACTGCGGGTNGGGGGGGGGTATTTGGATACAATTTACAGAAACACGTTTTGTGTGGTTCATTAAAATCCCCTGATCAAATAATTACAGAATTTCTGAAAATTAATAACCTAAAAATTCTTTCGAAAATACGGGGATTGAGCCTGGGTGGGGTAGCAAATTTCGTTCAAACATCCAATATTAAAGCAAAAATGGCATTTTAAATTTCCAAAATGCGATTTTTGCGGTGTCTTCACCACTTTTGTCGGAATTTCCATTTCGACGGAAAAGGAAATCGACATAAAAATTCATTTGAAATTGCATAATTTCAATATTACGGAATTCACGAGAATTCACGACGGCCCCATAGGCACGCCCAAAATCACTTTTTTGTGTTTATTGCGGCGAACTTCTTGTGAATATCTGTTTTTTTTTGATGAAATTTGTTCCAATCGAAAAATTATATTTCAACCTATTAACAGTTGGGTAAATCAAAAATTATTTAAAATATAAAGCACTTTTTTATAAACTTTTCGTTAAATGTTTTTACTTGATCCACTACACATACCTTTCAAATAGGATTGCCAATAATTGTAACTCATAATGGAGTCATAATATGACTCATAATTATTATGAGTCAAATTTTATGAATTCAAGCCAATGTGTCATAATTTTTGACCCATTGGATTGAGTTCATAAAATTTGACGTTTATGTTTCTCTTTTTGCGACCTTAAAAAAGTCACTAAACGCCCTGCAATATATGACGTGCGCAATCTCGAGAGGTTCTCAATTATCTGATTTTTCTGGATATTTTCCCTCTTGAATTTTTCTACCATCTCGCATGCCACGTTTGAAGTGCCGAAGACGCATCATTGAATAAAACTTAACGTGGTTCTTTCCGGATTTCCGCTTTTTAAGGAGGGCGCTGACTTCGACGAACCGCAATTTGAAAAAGCTTCCAAAAAATCTCGTCCACGGTAGCTCATTAGATTGCTGCTCGTGGTCTAGGTCGTTTGTTACGCTTAATTCTTAATTTCCGGCAGTAATATGTTCAGCATTTTGAGTGGTGTACTAAATTGGTACTATAGAAGTCCACATTAAAAACTTCGGAAAAATGAGCTATTATAAACTTATCACTAAATACGAAAAGTGCACGCAAAAATTCTTTTAAATTACAAAAGTACTCGCGAAACATACTTGCAAAACGTACTCGCGAAACATACTCGCGAAACGTACTCGCAAAATATACTCGAAAACGTACTCGCAAAACATACTCGCGAAACATACTCGCGAAACGTACTCGCGAAACATACTCGCGAAACGTACTCCCTAAAAGTGCCCACAAAAATAGTAATTAAAAGTATTTTTCGAAAAACCATTTTCGATATGGTGAGCACCTAATTATTGCCGGAAGCAGTGACTCAAGTTAAGGCCCTTATGCCTTACCAGCGGAAAAATGAAAGGAATTTTATTTATCATGGCAATTTAATTGAATGCTCACAGATTTCGGATGTCGAATAAATATAATTGATTTATTGTGATTATTTTTGATAATTTTTTGGTTCCTGTATTGTTTTTGATCGCTAAAACAACACTGATTGAATTTTTTGAGATTTTTTTTTGTGGATCAATTAACCACGTCATGCAGGAATTTATTACTTATAAGCTCCATAAAATAGTATTCGACATCCAAATTAAATTCCCCACATAGTTTCAACTGGTTACATTTCGCTATTTATTTCCTGGTCTTATATTTACCCACATACAGACACGAGTCTAAAACCAACAAAAAAAAACCGTACCCAAAAATGTTGTTCAACGCAATAACGCGTCGACAGTTCATTAACTGAGTAACCTCAGTATTTGATAAAAAAAAAATATTTGATAAAAAAAAATCTACACGACCCAAACTATGCTGTCTCGCATCGTGTCCTAAATTTAATGCAATATAATTGCTGCTTGCCAACAAAGGTTTGTGTAATACCCGGTTTTCAAAAAAAAAAACTGGGCATAACGATATACACTTATTTGAGTTATCTTTCTTTCGGTGACTGAATTTTTGTTTGTTCAGTTTTTTTTTACTTTTAATTATGGTCCACTTGTAATGGGGCTAATTTTGACCGAAAAAGGGAACAGTTAGTTATGCAATTTATATAATTGCGTTCTTTGTCCGCTCCCGTTTAGGCCCTTTATTTCGGCTGACCTTAAAAAAACATTTAGAAGTTGAAAACCCAGAAAAATAGAATTATACCGTATGGGGACTCTCACACTGTGATGCTTTTGAGCAATTTTCCTATCATTTGTGAGGCTATTCGGACGTCACCCTCACAGTCTGAGCGTCCCCATACGGTATATACAGACATCTAAGAAGGAACTGATCAAACAATGGTGAAAATACAGAAAAATAAATAGAAAAAAATCGTTTAAAAAAATTAAATTCACTTTTTGACACGAATTGTGGTTCCGCATTTTCACCGCTTTTTTCAAGTTCAGATTTGAAAGTTTGATTTCTAAATGTTTATTTAGCAACAAGTGTATCATTAACGGACAAGCGATGGCGAATGAAAAACAGACATGGTGACGGAAGTGATTTTTCGCAAAAAAAAACGTTCCAAAAAAATTCGCAAAAAAAGTGGCCGGTTTAGACTCAACTCAGAACGCAAATAATCATGGACGCAAAAAGATGGCTGTTCATTGTGATCAATATCACTTTCATGGTAAAACTCGCGAACATCAAACTGACGACACCAGAAGCCAGAGCGAAAATCCGCGAAAATTTAAATTGTGATTGTGTTTATTTAATGTTTTTAAATTAAGCTTGCCGGAATTGGCCTGATCGCCGTCGGACTGGCGCTGGATGATGAAGGTGATGCAAACATGCTCCAGACGATTTTTGACGAATGCTTCATCGTTTTCGGACTCACTGTTTTCTTGATAGGTTTGACATATCGCCGCGTCACCATATTATAATACACCACGTAACCCGCTATGTTAACACCCGTTATGTTAACACTATTGCGTTATGTTTACAATATCCCTTTTCCGCTTAAAGTAGACGTTCATCGCCGCTACCTCATTTGCTCATTTTTCTAAGTTTATCTTACCTCAATAGTCAACTAGAAAAATGAAAGTAGCGGCGATGAACGTCTACTTTAAGCGGAAAAAGGATATTCCGTTATGTTACCATTTTTGGAAACTTCGATTTTCAAATAGTGAACCAATCGCCCTCCCCCATTATGTTAACAAAGTTCCATTATGTTAACAGCCTTGGACGGTTGATGATGTTCAGATAACGGGTTATGTGGTGTACTTGTTTTTCGCAGGGCCTACGACACAATCAAATATTATTTTTGGCGAAAGGTTATCGTCTTTAACGTCAACAACAACTGATTATGGCATTTAACGTTACTAATGAAGCATAACGCCAATTAACAACGGTCAACCAAATAATTACTTACTAATGAGTCGTGATTCGACGTTTTTCTGACCTAATAACCAACTTAATAAGTAGATAACCGCTAAATTTATAGACTTACACTTAATAATTTCTTGATTTTTCATTTTTTTTTTTATTGACGGTAAAGAATGTTGATACTGACTGTTCGTCATGAATTTTGACCGGAAATTGAATCTTTTTTGCTTCAGCAAATACAATATGTAAATTGAACTGTTTAAAATATGTACACTTTTTGCATAGTAAGATTTTTTTTAAGTGTAATTTGAATCTAACAGTAATTGAGCGACAAACCGGCACATTATCGAAGTCATTATAGGATGCTAGCGAGAAATTTTTCAACGAAAATGTTGGACAATCGATTTTGTTATCTTGAATTTTAGCCGTAATTACCGACTGAAATTTACCAAGATGAAATTAAACCAGGATAATCGCTAAGCGGTTTTCACAATCCAAAACGTTTCATATGGGCATGATGGCACATTTTGTCAAATCAGATAGATTTTTTTTTCATTGAGTTATTCGAACGTGACTAGTTTCGAAATTTAACGCTACTCTTTTCAGAAATGTTTCAGGAATGTTTCAGGAATGTTTCAGGAATGTTTCAGAAATGTTTCAGAAATGTTTCAGAAATGTTTCAGAAATGCTTCAGAAATTTTTCAGAAATGTTTCAGAAATGTCTCAGAAATTTTTCAGAGATGTTTCAAAAATGTTTCAGAAATGTTTCAGAAATGTTTCAGAAATGTTAAAAAAATGTTTCAGAAATGTTTCAGAAATGTTTCAGAAATGTTTCAAAATGTTTCGGAAATGTTTCAGAAATATTACAAAAATGTTTCAGAAATGTTTCAGAAATGTTTCAGAAATGTTTCAGAAATGTTTCCGAAATTTTTCAGAAATGTTTCAGAAATTCTTCAGAAATGTTTCAGAAATGTTTCAGAAATGTTTCAAAATATTTTTTTAAATATTTCGTAGGTCTTTTGGAAGTGTTTCAGCAATATTTAAAAAATGGGAGAATACTTTATTTGGTATCATTTAATTTATTCAATTCAAGATTTTATTTAAATACTTTCAATTTATTCAAAAAATTATTCAAAAAATTTGTTCTGGCTACGAAACCCCATGTGCAAAAATCAGTGTTTTTTTAGTTTGTCACAATAATACACTAACATACTAGTAGTAACTTCAGTAGTAACGGAAAATTACTTTCCCCCCATTTTGCGAATTTGATATCAACTTACTTTTGCTTTCTCTCCCTAATTTAAGATTTTGTCACTTTTCCAAGTTCAGAGAGAGAAATATTACAAAAATGTGCCAAATTCTGATTTGCAACCGATTAAAGTCTCAGCCCTCATAATTCACTCAAAAATCTCCTCTGATTTTGACAAACGTGCAACATTTTCCGAAAAGTATTTGTTGCTTTTCTTTCCTGTAATTGTAAATGCAATGTACTCGGGAAACCGAATATGAATCGTTAATAATATGTGTAATTTCGATTTAAAAAAAAACACGAAATTTTCGCAAAAATAGCAAATTTTCAGAAATCTCTTCAATTATCTGAGATTAACCTTTTCTCGTATCTTAATCATATTTTATTCTCGTGAACTGAATATCTACAGCGGGTCTCACATTAAGGGACACAAGTACGTTGGTTAAAATATCAAACCGACCCTTAATCTGTGACCCCTTTTATGTCAGTTTAGGAAAAAAAACTGACAATTTTGAGAAATTTTTTTATTATGAGCTTATACAGGTTTGGTCTCATGAAAATCGGCTTAGCGTTTCTAGAATAGAGCAATTTTCTTCTTTTTTTCTTGCAATGGGGTGCTCCTATTGGCCAGTATCATTTTAAAATATGCCGACACGGTATACTAGAAACGCGCAGCCGATTTTCATGAGATTAAACCAGTAGTGAGCTAATTTTCACCTTTCTATATTTTTTGTATGTTTATTTTGAAAATTGTTATTCCCACGGAATTGGAAACTTTACTCGTCATACCATTATTGATAAAAAAAAACAGTATTTTTGTTGTTTTGATTGGTGCAGGGCAAAATAATTTAACCAAGAGTAAATTGACTCAACGATTGGAACATGTTCCTCGAAAAGTCTCAAAAACGTGATTTTATAATTTAAAATCGACTCCGTCTGTCTCCTATTATTCACTTAATAATTTTTTAATCTTTTAAGGAACATGTGGAACATTTGGCGGAATTTACCAAAATCCGATTTTGATGCGTTGCTTTCTGACAATGGTGATTATTTTGCTGCTGACGCAGTTGTCAGTTGTCATCTACGCCATTTTGGCGGGAACTTATTCCACGTTCGGCCTGGTGCTGTGGAATAATATCGGACAGGATGTGCGCGATCAAATCCAAATTAAATTACGATGCTGCGGCTTCGACGAAACTCAAAACCACCAGGTGGCCGAGGCGGCCGTCGACATCGATAGTGAGATATCAAACGAGCTGCCCCAATCCTGCTTTAACCCCGAAACGTCCGAGATTTGGTCCGACCCGTGTAACAAAGCACTATGGGAGTTCATTGCGCGTGACCAAAGCGATATGTTTTACCTGTTGTTGTTCATTATGGCACTTCAGGCACTTCAAATCGCAATCAGCATGTCGCTCATATCCGACACCGTGCGGAGAAATGAAGGAATGGAGAGGCAATACTTCCAAATGCACAAAATTTCCCAAAAATTTTAGGCAGCAAATGAAATTATACTTATAAATCGCTTCGGTTAGAAAATTCCGAAAATTTCCCAAATATAAATTTTTCCAAAAACATTTTCGAACCGACTAGCATTATAATTACGAATGAAATTTTTGCCTAAAACTTTTTTTTCCAATTTTTTGTACGAATTAAAATGATACGTGAGGTCGCTACGATTAGAAAATTTCCAAATTAAAAAATCGCTTTGGTAAAAAATTTCCCAAATTCTACAAAAAAAAAAATTAAAGAAACTTTTGAACTGACGATAACCATTATCGAAATGAAAACGGTCATAATTCTGACTCATTATTCTGACTCATAATTCTGACTCATAATTCTGCCTCATAATTCTGACTTATCCTTCTGACTCATAATTTATGGATCTAAAAAATGAAAACTAGAGGTTTTGAATTCCGTACAAACTTCACATATATTTCATGAATGACGTGGGTTCCAGTTTACCTTTTCACTACTTAAAATAAATCTATATAGTGTTGTAAAGTGTTGTAGACTGACGTATCCAGAACTCATCATTCCAGCGTAACTAATCGAGTTCTTTAGAGAACTTTTTTCATAAAAAAAAGTATTTTTAAATTCAAGTTCAGTCGATTCAGGCTGACAGTCAATACTTTATTCCGTGGAAAGCCAAAATGAAGAGACAAAAAAGGGGAAAAAGTGTGGAAAATCCGGTTTACGGTTTCATTGCCCCTATCTCTAACTCCGCTTCCGTTTTGCCTTTTTCGGTTCTTTTTTTCTGACGAGCATCCAACTCATAATTCCGTCAGACTTTTCTAAATATCACTTTGTACAGTATAATAGAGCTATGAAAATCGTTCCCAACCGCAATTACAACTAGTAATATTTTTGGACTTTTAATTACATGGTCAATAAGTAATGGACGAAATGGAAAAATGTTTTTTTAGAAAAAAAAAATTTGGAACATCTCAGACTTTTTTGCATGAGCAAAAATAAAATTTTCTGAAACTGATATATATGATGAAGTTTGAGCGGTGATCACCGCGGTGAAATAAAAACAAATCGAAAAGGGTAACACGTTTTGGCGCTAAAGAGTAGCATATTGGGTATTATAACATGCTTCTTGCCTTTCTTGTTTTTAAGCCTATTAGAATACAAAACTTTTAGTTTTAAGCGTATTAGAATACAAAATTTGAGAAAGCGAGAAGCACGTTTATTTATCACATACCGTAGTTAGATTTCGAATTTTTCAATGCAATAAAGTCTGATATCATCCAGTTTTTGCAGTTTTAGGTCCATAAATAGCTAAAAAAGAGAAATTAGGCGACAAACTTTAAAGTTTACAAAATTTCGACCATTTTCTTTTAATCCACCTCTTACTGTTTTCCAAATGCATCGACAGTAAGTTCCTTTAGTTGGAAAAATTCATTTGTAGGATGATTCTTTTTAGTAAAAATCTGCGAAAAGGAAATCTCTACGCCCTCAAAAGTTAATCAGCCAAAAAAAAACACATTGGTAGATACGCGCCTGAGAGGTAGAAAACTGACCTGACCTGATTAGGAGCTCGGGATTAGAGACTCATGGAGATTCTACTAAGAAGCATTTATTTTTTAACCTTCCTTGTTTTTCAAGGTCAACTACCCTTTGCAGCTGAAAATAACGCCTTTTTGGCTCTCCGATTCCATTTGAGACCGATTGCCACGGATTTGACACCGAAATTGAGTTGATAAATGTGTCACAAAAATTTATTCCAAGTTTCAAAAACCTATTTCGATTTTTTTTTAAATTTATTACACTGCTTGAGGGTTTATTAGGCCACTTTTGCCTTCCAAAACCGGCCTGATGAAACCTCTGGCGGCCTGATAAGCCATTAGTGCGTAGGCGGGATAGGCGAAAAACTCTTGAGGAAAAGTGACCTGATAAGCGCACGAGCGGGCAAGTGGCCAAAAAACCCTCAAGTAATGTAATTTTATTATATTTTTTTGTAAAATAATTTGTTTTTTGGTCAAGTGAATTAATGGTGAAATAATGGCCAGAGAATTACAGTTTTTTTTGTATAAACTCTTTAATGGTTTTAGGCCTATAAGTTACAAGCTTAAATAATTTTTTTCGAAAATACTCTCTGGTGTACCTTTTACTTCAAAAATTGGAAAAATATTCATAATTACTATCCCTTTAAATGGAGTATATCAATTTACATTTAAGTATAGTGGTTATTTGGGACGGAAATTGGTTTTTAGGAGGCTATCATTTACGACCATAAATACGTTATTTGTCAAAATCGAGTCACATAGTGGTAAAAATGATAAATCAGGAAAAAAACTCAACTTCAATAAAAAAATAGTAAACCCGGTTTTGGCAAAGATGTAAACCGGATCCATATTTTGATGAAAAGATAAGATATGAGGGGTAGTAGTCATTAGTTCGTCTCAGTCTAGCCTTGGGTTTATTTTTGTCTCGTGAAGAACTTATGGGGAGTAATTTACCATCAGATAAATTCGAGCAGACTAATTTGAAAAATAATGATCGTTTTTGAACTACCGTTGGTGTTGGCTAAATATGGGCAATTTTGTTACTTTATAGAATGTTAATGAGTAAGATACTTCCCCCAAATTATCAGAAAATTAAATTTCCTCAAAACCTTCTTTAACACCTTTCAGACTTGTATAAAGAAAAAATCCAATTTTCGAAAAAAAAAATGGATATGTGATATAGGTCGACCCGTAGATCCCGATGATTAACTTAAAAGCTCAAAAAGAAGACATATTTTCGTACTTGAGAGCATTTTTAGGCTCAAAATGCCTTTCATATCAAGGTTAAGCTTGCTTTTAGGTTAAATATGTCGATTCTGCAAAAATTTCAAAAAAAATTGTATTTTTTGTCGCAAAATGTTAGTCTCAAACATTCGTTCGACCCCTCTATCAGCGATTTTTCGTACAAGCTCGTTTTCTGTGAGATATTTGGGTCTAAAGGTCGATTCGTGACGATTATCACGATGTGACCCCTGGGAGTTAACATTAACAATGTGAAAAAATACCATATTGACTTATTCTTGTGTTTACATATTCACAATCTAATACGCAATAGCTGTAATTACTACAAATCACAAAATGGTACGTTTAAAGCACTAAAAATATGACGAATTATCTGGCTCTCTAGTTCAGAATCTGTTTGGATCAATAAAATTCGAAAAAAAACGGTCAAAACTGTGATTTAGATTAAATAACCGCGTGCAATAAATTCTACCTTTTTGAGAGCGTATGTTTATTTCCTATACGACGTCAAAGTATTAAAATCTGGCCTAATTTTATTTACCCGTTTTTCCCGTTACGTAATATTTTCGAAAGCAAGCCGAGATTTAGCCGATGTCATGCTTTTTCTCTTGGTGGCCAAATAAAGTGTCAGAGAATTATATTTAATTTTACTTGCGTGATTTATTATGTCGACTTTTGACTAATCAATTTCGACTGGCACTTCTATTACCGTGTTAATGAACGGCCCAAACGTATGTCAAGAGTGAACTTTAGCCCATATTTCACTCATTTTATGGCCAAATCGGTATTTTTCGGTTAACGTTAGATAATTAAGGCTGCCGTAATCCGGGACAATTTAATAGACGTTTGAAAATAGTAAAAAGGTATATATAATATTTATTAGAAGGTATTGAGGTGCGCTCTAAGGGGTCTGCGTTTCGACCGGTTTATCTTTTGCTAGTACGTTAGAGGTATTTGCAACTGACTGCTTATTTTTGGAGTTTATTTTAACATTCGTTAACCGAAATAAGCACCGGACACACTCGAACAAATAAATAATTGAAACAAAACTTAACTCCCAGGGGGAAGTGCGTGTAAATAGACAC
>SCLG01000327.1:130466-146556 GCA_004367875.1 Oikopleura albicans | reverse complement strand
TTTTTTGTTATTAAAAAAAATTAGAAAAAATTTTGAAAGTAATTTTAAAAAAATCTTGGAATTATTTTAACAATAATTTATTAATAATTGAAAAAATAAAAATATTTTTTTAATCAAAAAAAAAACAATTTTAAATTATTTTAAATATTATTTTCAAATTAGTAAAAATTTGTTTTTGATCATCATTTTGTATGTATCATTTTTAGTTTAAATCATGATTCATTTCTATTACAAGAAATGCATGGATACTGTATGCAGCATACTGAGTGAACAACAAAATAGCTGGAGAATTAGAGCGTAGGCGGTGAATTCTAAAATCGATTTCAAATCACACAGCGGCATTTTTCGGTGATTATGTTAGACCCACTTAGAATACCGTTCTTAGCTAATTTTTTGAGAAATTGAGTCACTAACTAAAACGACAAAGCCTTCTTTTAACGCAATTTTCTTTGTTCTGGGTTTTTTGGTCTTTTGATTTTTCTTCTTTGGTAAGTCACTGTTCAATCACAGACTTTTGATAATTTAATTTTACCCAACTTGAAATGTCGTGCCAATTCCAAAATATGGACTAGGTTTAAGTTCAATAGAAATATGTGTTGTTCAAAATCGGCTAACTGTATTGAGCCAAATATTTGATAAGCCAATTCTGAGTTAACTCTCACACGTGTGTGGATAACAGAGAGCATCTGGTGATTTTATTTTGGGCATAATATGTAACAGAAAAAAACATAATCAGTCAATACGCTAATCTAAAGGGGGCTTTCGTTAATTTCAGATTGAGATAAGCAAACATTTACGACGTATTTTTGAAATAATAGTTTTTTCAACGTATGGGAAAACGGTCCTTTTTGTGCATTTTAAATGGAAACGTGTAAATACGAGCGAACAAGTATGCATGAAAACTTGTTCAAAAATGAGAAAAAATGGGTCGGTCGAGGCTGTCCAAACTGAATTTCAGCTTGGTAATTGAGTCCAAGGATTCCGAATCTGAAACTAATATTTCGAAATGACCGCCATTTGTCTGGTATTTTTAAGTTTTTGGTCTTTAAACGGTCAAAATTACCGGTTGTGACCGGTTATAGGGTAATTTGGCGTCAAATATTCGAATTATAGCATTAGTTTTTTTAACGGACTAAAAACTGACCGGTAATTTCTGACAGCGACTTTCGATTTTTGGTTTGGATAGCCTAGGTCAGTCCCACACTTAACCTTGGATGTTGTTTAAGGGAGGATTAAATGGAATCATATTATCAAAAGACTTTTTATCGTATAACATAGCAACAAGTACTTGTCGTGTTTTCAAATTCTAAAAACCTAGAAAAACAGCAGACGCCTAATCCCGACCGATATTGTATGCACTTGAATGATTAAAATTGAGTCGAAATTTAAACAGTATTTTCAAAATATTTTCCTGAAAGGAGAAACAGTTATTTTGAACTTTAGATTATTGATAAAAAAAATCAAAAGCAAACGACCGACTCGAAGTATTTTTATTTTTGAGTGTTAACCTGTAGGAGCTCTTGAAAAATCTTCCTTTTCGTACAAATTACTACGGATAATAAATATTAGAATATCTGGAATATCTTTCGCGGCCATTTTTGTCGCGAAATTAACCCCTTTATGAGTACTTTCGCGACCACACATTTCCCGAATTGTTGTTAAAAATTTGGTTTAGCCACCAAATGGTCTCGAAATGATGTTTTAGACATGGTTTCGCGACCATTCTTTCCACCAAAAAATAGTGATCGCGAAACTTCACTCAAAACCTCGTGGTCGCGAAACCACATTTTGAACAACAATTCGCCACCTAACCATGTGATCACGAAAGTACCCCACTCTCCATCGGGTACCTTCTAAATTAGAGAAAATTAGATTTTATATTATACAAAGATTTGGAGAACTAAAAAGAAACCATAAGTAATAGTCTTTATAGAAACTCAAGAACCCTTCTGAAAATTTTTATGGCCCCTCAGAGAAGTCTCGAATCTCCCTTTAGAAAATAAAACCGTAAAACTCGTGTTAAAAAATTGTTCAAAAATGTTCATTTTAGAACTGATCTGTTTTTGAGCAGTATTTAGTCGCTTTTTGGGTATGATGGAACATTTTCGTTCACCTTCAATTCCGACTAAGCCGTTAACTTCTTCTATTTCAAGACAGGATATGAAACCGGTTAGCTGTCGCTAGTTTTTTTTTCTCATCAATTTGTTTTTCTACTTTTTTTACTTTTTTCTCAATTTTTTTTTTTTTTTGAGAAAAGGGATTACTTGCGTCTGGAGAAAGTTTAACAAATGAACATCTTAGAAGCTTGACTCATAAGAAGATATACCGCGTGTCTGATTTTTAAGTGTCGGGGTTAAAGTAATTTGGGGATATTTGCATAGGATTTTTATTTTATAGGACATATAAAGCTCGGACACACGGTATGGTTTGTCTTATACCGTGTGTCCGCGCTTTATATGTCCTATAATATATAATCCCATACAAATATACCTCTACATTAGATGTTTAAAAGCTGTTTGTCAAACTATAGATATTTGAATTTGAGCCGGTCGTCGGAACTAGATTTAAACATTAGTCTGACGGTAATACGCGGGATATTAATTTGGATTATTTAAATGAACTTATTTCATTTGAACGAGCTTGAAATTAACATACATTTGGTTTTCGATATGTCTACTGTATACGTATTTACAAATTGACAAGTATATTTACAAAATTTCATTAGGTAAAAATTTGGTAAGGTCAAATGAATTAAATGGATTGGTCAGTTTCTTGATATTAGTATAAATTGCCAAAATTTTATTGAAAAGTCTAATATTAACTCTCAGGGGGGAGAACTTTTTGGGAACCCGTAGGGGAAAAATGCGTGTATATAGCACGCACTTAAAAATCACAATAATTCGCAATAATCCAAAAAAACTGGTAGAGCCAAGTTGTAGAACTCGTCAAACTACGTCGATCTGACTATTCAGAAATTGATTTGGGCCACCAGGGCCCCCTAGAGAGCTTTTTGAAATCTCCAACCTACGCAAAAAACACCGTCACCAATACCCGTTTTGCCTTACGGGGCCTCCATATGCTTTAAATCGACGAAAAAACAAATTGCGTGTCTATGTAAACGCACTTCCCCCTAGGAGTTAAAAAAAAAGACCACGTTTTCAAAAATATCGATTTTGGTAAGTTTCTTAAAGTTTTTTGAAGTGATAGAGCTGATTCTTGACATTCATCTCAAAAATGAAAAAAAAAACTTTGAAAAATCAAATTTGTCCAATAAATGTCTCTATGTACTTGTGGGTTGAGACATGGTAAATTTTCCGTAGCTCTGCAGTTTGGCCGGGTCAAGTTTATGTCCAAATTCGAAATAAATCTGATCACAATTCTGACTTAAAATATATAAAAATGAGTTCTAAATAATTGTGGGAAACAATTTTTTGATTAAAAATAAGTATTGCCATCTCCGTGGAAGATCTATCAAATCATTTGATAACGAAGTAACGACTGGAAGAACGTTCACTGTAAATATAAACATCGAACAACACACAACATAAACAAAACTACCACGATCAAGCCAAATTTTACGAAAAACGACTAAAGAAAACAAAAATTTTCAAAAAAGGTCAAAAAGAAGAATTCAAGACGCTGCCGTGTAAATTGAATCTCTGAAAAAATCAACGAAAAAAAATTCGCTCAAGACGCAAAGTACTTTTTACGGAACGCCTTGTTTCGTTCCATTATCCAATGCAGTATTTAAAAAACATACTTATATGGTCTGGAAACTATGAAATTTGAAAAAAAAACTCGCGAAACTGGCGAACAAAAGTGAAATAAATCATTTCTCATTTTTACACAAAACGTTAGCGGCTAATCGTGAAATTCAAAGGTTCCAAATGATATAAAGTGTTTTTACAAATTTATTTATTAATCTATTTATTTCTTTGATAAAAAGTAATGCTAAGTACTTTGCTCGAAATAGCCCCATAAAAGTTTTATGAAAGCATCGCCAAAGAGACTGTGTCTTTTTCATTAATCGTACAGTTCTGTAAGTATTTCATTTGTTGTATTATTTATTTGAATGTCAGTTAACTACCACATTGGTGGCGGCAAGTTAATTTGGGTCCAGTTTTGTATAAATTAAGTTTTCTTTCTGACTTCTTAAAATAAATATGAGACTTCGGCCATACATTAATGCCGCTGTCCAAGAAATAGTAGCCATTCAATAATTTGGTATATACTTTTTTAAAGTCGGGTACAAATAATTTTTGTTTTTATAGAGCTAAATAATTTTATAGTAAAATTGATCGGTGCCAGTGACCCAGTTGTTAACTTTTAAAACGGAAACATCACGTCCGGATCGACGTTTTTTCCGTGGCAAGACCTTCCCAAAATGTTTTAACCAAGTTTTACGTTTCTGGTATTTTTTTACCATAAGACCAATACAACACAAAATTAAGTTGGATATCGGAAGTCTTCTTTTTACATGGGCAATATTACCCAGTTCTCTGAATTGATACGGCATTTGATGGTTTTTTTTTCTATTTTCTTCAAACTGGTACCAGGCAAACGTTGAGTTATACATTTTTTCATCAAAACTGTCAAAAAAATTTAAAATTATAAAAATTTCTTGGAAAAAAAATTCAGCATATTTATTATCTCATTTCCATCATGATTGGTTGTTCATCACAATTGAAAATAAAAATCAACAAAGTGACCCTTGAAAATATTTATATAAACACCCCTAACCAGTTATCTTAACAAAGCAGTGATATCTTATCACTTTTTGGACTTAAACGTATCACATTTTCCAATTGTTCAACCAAGCGCCCTACCCAATTATCTCAACAAAATTCAAGTGTCCTAACGCATTTTGAACAATTTGTTAAGATAACTGGTTAGCTAGTCTATACAACCTATCAACCTGCTTAACCCCGATGCGCCGGTGCTAAAATTGGTGTGCGATTTCGACTACATGTGGCTCTCACGGTTAAACCACTTTTTAAGTGGTTGATTTGACTAAACTAAATAAATTAGACGAATGTTAACTTTCTATAACGGGAACTTAACACTATTTTCGTACAGCAGGTCACGGGAAATTCGCTCACCAAGGCGACCGATTTTGCACTGTTTTTCTCGAGAAAATCCAGAAAATCACGNATGAGACTTCGGCCATTCATTATTGCCGCTGTCCAAGAAATAGTACCCATTCAATAATGGTATATACTTTTTAAAGTCGGGTACAAATAATTTCTGTTTTTATAGAGCTAAATAATTTTATAGTAAAATTGATCGGTGCCAGTGACCCAGTAGTTAACTTTAAAAACGGAAATATCACGTCCGGATCGACGTTTTTTCCGTGGCAAGACCTTCCAAAAATGTTTTAACCGAGTTTTACGCTTCTGGTATTTTTTTACCATAAGACCAATAAAACACAAAATTAAGTTGGATATCGGAAGTCTTCTTTTTACATGGGCAATATAATATTACCCAGTTCTCTGAATTGATACGGCATTTGATGTTTTTTCTATTTTCTTCAAACTGGTAGCAGGCAAACGTTTAGTTATACATTGTTTTCATCAAAACTGTCAAAAAAATTAAAAATTATAAAAATTTCTTGGAACAAAATTCAGCATATTTATTATCTCATTTCCATCATCATTGGTTTTTTATCTATTTTTATATAATATTTATATAAACACCCCTATCCAGTTATCTTAACAAAGCAGTGTTTTTTTTTTTTGCTTTTTTGTTATCTTATCACTTTTTGGACTAAAACGTATCACGTTTTCCAATTGTTTAATCAAGCGCCCTACCCAATTATCTCAACAAAATTCAAGTGTCCTAACGCATTTTGAACAAAACAGTTGTTAAGATAACTTGTTAGCTAGTCTTTATAACCCATCAACCTGCTTAAAGTAACACCAAAATGAGTATAAAAACTGTTAATTTAAGCGAATACTATTAATTCAAGCAGCGTTACTTTTAAGCAGGTACGTGGTCAAGTATGTAAACAATAGGCCGTACCCGACCTTAACCAAATTTCTTTTGAATTACAGTCCTCAGTCCCTTGAGGGAAACCTTTTTGGAATTCAAGGTAGTCAGGACGGGTAATTTAATTTTACAGAAGATAGGTAAAAGTGTTGACTGTCAATCAATAATTTATGACACTCGTCAATGACACATGGATTATGACATGGTTGACGTCAACGTTTGAGCCCAATTGTCATTAGAGGAGTTAAAACTGTCAAAAACTGAAGCCGATAATAACTTGGCGGGGGATGAAGTTCAACGCCCTACCTGTAGCTAAGCTGGATTGAATATCTGGGTAGACAACAGCTTCCTTCAATTATGAAATCCTGGAATTCCGCCCCCAAACGACATAATTGTCAAAATAAAATGACAGGGAAATGGGCCATTTTACACAGGATATTATCGAAAGTTTTTAGACTCTTTTAACACAACTCTAAAATTTCGCAAAAAAAAGATTTCTCGATTCTTATTTATGAAAACATATTTTTGATTTTTTTACCGGTTGAGTGTCATGAAAATCGGCCGGTTCTAGATTCTTTGTCAATTTCTTGGATTGATTTGTCAGGATGTCTCTTACTTGTGTAAATCGATCGAAAAAAATTATAAATAATCTAGAAATGCTCGGCCGATTTTCATGAAACTCAACCGGTATTGCGCTATTAAAAAAAAACGATCACAATTTTGTCAGGATATGCTCTTAATATTATGATTTGTATTATCGCATGTGTTCTCACGCTAACCTTATTATTTTTAGCACTTGTAAATACCGAACGTATTCCACAATAATCAATGCTTCGTCCTGCAGTTTGTAAATGTAAGTAATGTTTCAGATTGTTCACTAACAGACGAGTTTTATGAAAATGAACCAGTTAGACTCTCATTGAATTTTTCAAAACTGGTTCATTTTTATAAAACTCAGCTGTTATACTCCCATAATATGGGATAAATCAATTTTTTATACTTTGAATTTTTCCTAGAATAAAAAAAATCCCGAAATATTCATTCTTGCACAAAAATGTGTGTTTTTGCGTCCAATTTGAGTAAATTTGTTAGATCAAATGACCAAAAACCGAAAATATGGAAAATCTGTGAAATTTAAACTTTCAATTTCTTGAAAAACGATCGAAAAACTCGAGGAGATTATGCTCATATTTATGCCGAGTAGGCCATAGTTCTTAACACATATCATAAACCGGATGCACCAAGTATAAGATTATCATTTTTGTGTAACAATTATGGGTTGTGTCAAATTCATTACAAGGTGTGGCAATCTCTGCAGAAATAGCAGGTTTCGAGTTTGCTTCTCAGAAGTAAGTTGAATCCAACTCATGTTAACGCTATCTATTTCCAAGATTGTAACGGATGTAATTTCCGTAACGCATAACGTTATAATGAGCACCCCTTAGAGATATCATTATTCTATTTATTTGACTCGAGTCTTATATACGGATTTTCTTCAAATATTTTGAAAAATAATTTCAGTTCCAAAGTGGATTTTCCGAGTTTTTTTGTTGAGTTTTTTTCCGAGTTTTTTTTTCAAAAAAGTTTTGATTCTTAAAAAATAGGCTTCAATTCAAATAAAGATATGTTTTGCATTAAGTTTTTTTTAATGAATTTTTTTTTTCAAAATTGCTCGAAAATTAATTCTTGGTCAAAAATGGATTTTCTGTACCCAGTTTGATTTGTTTTTCACAAAATTTTTTTTTTCGAAAATGATATTATTTTTTCAAAAATTGCTCACAAATTTATTCTTGGTCAAAAATAGATTTTACAACGTTTTATTTTTGTTCACAAATTATTTTTTGTTCAATGAACATTTTACAGAAATACATACTTTTTCAAATTTGATTTTTGGTCTTTTATATTTGTTTTTTTATTTTGCTTAATAAAATCTTACTTTCAAAAATCTATTAACTTTTATTTAGAACGACTCGTTGCAAGAAGAAAAAAAANAAATATTTTGAAAGTGAATTTCAGTTCCATAGTGGATTTTCCGAGTTTTTGTTTGAGTTTTTTTTTTCAAAAAAGTATTGATTCTTCAAAAATAGGCTTCAATTCAAATAAAGATGTGTTTTGCTCACAATTTTTTTAATGAATTTTTTTTTTCACAAATTGCGCGAAAATTAATGGATATTTTACAGAAATGAATATTTTTTTAATTTGATTTTTAGTTTGACTAATAAAATCTTATTTTCAAAAATCTAATAACTTTTATTCAGAACGACTCGTTGCAAGAAGAAAAAAAAATTCCTAATCACATTAGGACTGAAAAGTACAATTTTTTCTAGAATACAAAACCGACTTGCCATGAAAACCGGCCTGGCAATGTCGAGGACGGCTTCACTAGTTGAAGACGTCTTTTTTCAATCGTGAATTTCAAAGTCTGAAAATGGATATGATTTTCACGACGGTCACAAGGCAATTATGTTGTCTCGGTGACCCCAAAATGAACACTTTTCTAAGCAGTAAATTTTGCATCAGAAGAGCAAAAAATCAAAAAAATAAAGAGGTCAACCTTCGAATAATCTTCATCTATTTGACGCAAACGACTGACGAACAACGTTTCATCTTGAAATCGCCAAAGAAAAAACAAGATGGGTCCGAATAACAAAGAACTAAAAAACATTTAAAAAACCTTTAAAAAATCACTTCAGAAACTCAAATATGCAATAAATTGCACTATTACTGTATTGGATAAATGTCACATTCAAGCAGGAATTAAGCAACGCAAAAAATGAGATTTCAAAAATTTAGTGAAAAATCATACCGTGTGTTGGAGCGGTGATGCCAAAATAACGTTAAAATTAAAAATGAAGATCGAGACTCTATTAACTTAAAGCTTTAATACTCTGGAAAACTTGGCCGAAGAACATTATGGGCTTATATAAGCGTTATCTGGCGGGCATTTCTGTCGACAATACATTTTGTTACGTAATAATGACCAGATAACTGCGCAAAGTGTCGGCGAACTGGCTTGAAAATACTCGGCAAAAATGGCCAGATAACAGCACTAGCGGAGACTTGCGTCTTACCAAGGTGTTATTATCCGAAAAGAGACCGGCCAAATCTATTTATTTTCTGTCTCGGGTTGTCGCGCATATTTCGCGCCTTCGAATTTTCCGTTTAGACCCCGTGTCGTCGTGCGCGATTTTCGCTCCGAATTTTCCCTTTAGACTCCGAGCCGTCGTGCGCAATTTCTATCCATGTCACGCCCTTACGACCCGCGGGGTCGATATGTATGGCACTCCAAATAACACCACTTTATTTGCTTTGTACTTAATACCGTAACTTTTACTCGATTTATTGGAATCTAAATCACCTTTAGTCCGAACTGTGTGTGATTAAATTTACTTGGAGTACCACGTTAATCGGAAATAACGACCCCCAAGTTGAATAATGAAACAAGTTTATAGTCCGAAGATTTTTATACAAAGCGGAAACCACCATCTGATTTCACTAGAATTTCAGAAACTTGAGGGAATAATTTTGTCACCAACAGGTCAGTGTTAATCCGGAATTAAATAATTTTTCACTATGAATTTGTAAACTGGTGGATCTAGGCTGTCGAGGGTAAAAAAAAACCCAATTTTTGAGAGATGCATTTAAAGTTGATCGAAAAAATAATAATTCACAGTTATTTAATTTGTAGTCTAAAGTTACCACCTTTTTTACCTTATTTTGGGTTGGCAGATACGTTTCTGAATCCAAAATTCAATTTCCAGCCAAACTAGAGATTAATTGCTATTATGTCATTAGCCAGTGTGACTAATATGGTTCATTTAACCGGCCTTCTTTATCAAACGCCGTCAAAATATCACGGAGATGCAAATTGTGCACTTTTTAACCAGAATATTTTTAGACTTTTTTTAATACATAGACAACATGGCTGGTAATGATAGTTTAAGTTATTTTAGATGACGAATTCAAATGCAGTCAGGTAACTGGCAGTCCGAGGGCTGCACACATGTGGGCAGTTTAAAAAAAACTTTTTTTTGTTTACAGGGGGAGAGCCAAGTAAGGGTAGGTTTCGTGTTTTCGGTAATGGTCAATGACCCACTGATGTCGGTTAATGTTGCAAAATTTCCATTATTTCTTAAAAAGTGTAGTACACAAACCAGCCGTTACTTGCCTTCCTAATTTTACTTGACGTGCCCTTACTTTGCAATCGCCATGTAGTTGATGAAGAATAAAAGATCAGATTTTCAAAGGTTTTATTATTATTTTTTTTGAGTTTATAATTGTTTTGTGACAGATTTGAAAAGTAGTCAGATTTTCGTTTTCATTTCTCGCAAACAGGTTGATGAAAAAAAAATACCCATGATATCCCATAAGTGCCAACATTGTTCGGACATGCAATCCATTGGTGATAAAGCATTCGTTTTTAAAGCGAATTATTAAATCGAGAAATCACACTGTCAAGTACAATTACGCGACGCGCTACAAAACAGCGTATCAAATAAAAATAAATTTACAAGCCATTGACCTCAATCGGGTATCATTGATACCGTAAACATTGATCAGATTTTATAGTATTAATAAGACTAAAAAGTAAAACAAAAGAATGACAAAATTTAGAGAAAATTTTTATGGAAAACTTTAAAAAATCCGGATGAAATACTCTAATATTTTTGATTGGTTTGACAGACTCCGCCCGTTATTCTCAATACAAGGGCCTTGAAAATGTTTTGAGAAACACTGCGCGTCGTGCATTATACCAATTTGAACGGCACCGCAATTTTTGGCCGAATTGCCACCAACGACTTTTTCTGCCAAATATTTTTCCCCGAAAGACCCGTTCTGCGAGTTACATTTTACGACTAAAACTTTTTCGACGAAACACTTTTTTGGTAAAAAAAACAATGGCAGCAATAAATAGCTCCCGATGGAGTACACCAGGTGCGCTGTTATGTTACAAAATCAAATCAAAAAATGTAACATAACGGAAAATTGTAACATAACGCCGCGGCGAAGTGCGTAGGCGATTTTGCTGGAAAACGCCAAAAAAATCAAAAATTGTAACATAACGGGACGAACGGGGAAAATATTGCGCAATACGTGTTTTTTGTACAAATTGTAACGTAACGGAAAATAGAGATTACGTAACTCAAAAGTATTGCGAAATACGCGTTTTTGTCAAATTATTACATAACGGAAAATTGTAACATAACGGCGTAGTGCGTGAGCAAAAACGCCAGAAATTTTTTGCTCAAAAATTGTAACATAGACGGAAAAGTTGTAACATAACGGGGTGTAACATAACGGCGCACTTGGTGTATTCCACGAAAAACGTTTTTTAGCAAAAAAACCGCGTTGCCAATTTGAACTAATCGTCTCAGTCAATTTGATACCAGCCTATACACATAAGTATTCCTCAACTGTTTTGGTATGTTTTGAATCAACAAATCTTTTTGAATAAAAGGCGAGGAACAAACGCTTAAAGCATGTACGAGGCTGACATGATAGACACTGCTATCTAAATTACAGATACTATCAGAAAAATAAATGATAAAAACCTCGCCATCGGCTTTTTGGTGTCCGCATTCGTTCTCGAGCATATCGGTATCAGAGGGTTAACTCAATGTTCCCAAACCTTATACACAATACTTTCATAGACAGTTTCAATGAATAGTGCGTGGGCTGCGTAGTGGACCTTTAAACCCCTTTGGGCAAACAAAAAAAATCCCCCAAACGGCCAGATAACGGCCATGTGGTGTACTTAACTATCGGAATTTTTTCAATTTGTGTACATCATTTGTGTATGGTATTCATTACATGGTATTGGTCGCTTGGAATAATTATTTAGTTCAGCCTCTTATTAACCCCCAATCACGATTATTTAGCACATCCCTGAGCACGGGGCCGGACGTTTGTCCGGCTTTTCTTCTAATCCTATCTAATCGTACGTAAAATCTCATAAGCAGATTTCTCTATAAGCAAATCGATGGTTCTGAATCGATTGAGCATACTCCCGAAAGCTTCCCGACCACCCTTGGACACTTTTTGGTCGATTTGACCGCAAAACCACAAATTTACAAAAGGTTAACCGGGCAACGTACGCGGTTCTTTTTTGCACGCTAGTGCACCGTTGATTTTTCAACAGTTTTGGAAAAATATGAGAGAAGAAAAATTGCGCGTGAAAACTATTAATTGCAAATAACTTCTTTTTTGAGGTTTCCTATCTTCAATCAATGACTAATTACTTTTTATTACGTATATAAAATTTTTATTTTTATTTGCTCTCCGAGTTTGTAATCGGTTATTCTATGTTGGTTTTCAATGTTACGTCATTTTACAAAGGCAAATAACTCAAAAATTGCGTTTTTTCACCCGGGGTCGTGCTTGGCGGTTAAGTTCACATGAAAAAAGCAATCAAAGTTTGCCCGTCTACAACAGTATTGTTGCCTGATATTGGTTAAATAAGTAACCCTTAAATATAACTCTATCAATGCATAAGTGATGACCGCCATACAACAGACAACATAAAACGCCAACAAAATACATTTTGCCGTCGTCGACAAAACGGGCACATACTAAAATAATATATTTACAAGAATGCATGCAGGATATGCTTTATACCGTTTGACTCAAAACTCAAACGGCAAATATATAATTATAATGTTGGAGCTTAGGATCAAAATCATACATTTTTCTAGTAAATTCCCTAAATCATGCGGTGCCATTTTTGATACCCTGTTGCGGTCTCAATAGTGTCATATGGCACTCTTCTTTTTTATTTCACTAAAGAGTGAGGTAATATAGATGCTAAGCCGTTTTTTGGTGACTTATATTCGCTCAGCGCACTCCCGAACCAAAAACGGCTTAGCATCTAAATTACCTCACCCTGTAATAGCGTGACATCGACAAGAGTTATTCCCAATCGGGTTTTTCTATTTACTTGGTTTGTTGGTGACGGTTATTTTTTCCGTATTAAAACCGTAACCGGCTCTCCATTTCCGGTAGACCGGGCTAGTGTTCCGAAAATGCGACGAACGCTACCGAAGTTTTGAGAATCATCGAAAATTTCAAGCATCGACGTCCCCGCGTCGACCGCTACCGCCAAATTTGGGGGTTTTCGGAACACTGGACCGGCCATTGTTTGAAATGATGGACGACAAATTTGTTTAATCGTTGCATAATTAGTAAGCATCGTCGAACTCAAGAGACAAACATTACCTCGGATATGATATTTGAATAAATTTTCCGTACCATATAAACCGCTTAGCACCATCAAACAGTAGGCTTTACTGACCACTACAAGCTTATAACGTACTATAGTAACTTTGAACGAAAAAAATCTTGTATACAGTCTTGCAGGTGGACTTTTATGACCACTAAATCGATAAATGGTGCACAGCGGTTAAATAATATCATAAATTGGTAATTAACCAAAATTGGGTTATGCTATCACTTTTTTCGGACCTTCAGTATAAGATAACTGGTTACGTGGTGTATGAGATTAAAACTTACATCAGCAGCTGAAATGGTGTCATTTCCAAAATTTTCGGTAGCGTTTTCCATCGAGTGTGTTTTCTCTGAATACGATTTTTGGTCGTTTCATCTAATCAACCCGAATGCAATATTTAATTACCTGAGGAAATGCGGTTTCAATTATAAACCAATTTTAAGACCAATTCGATCCAAATTATGATCAATGTTGACAAATTGAATTCTACTCAATGATGTAAATTGTGGTAATCCATTGTATTGGTAATTTATGTCTGGTATGACGATGCATCAGATATAAGTGTTTATTTGTCCGGAACCGTCGTTTTGCTAAAAAAATTTTGGTCGAAAGTTTTTTCATGGAAATTCGTGATCACGCTGGTTCGTATAACTATATCACATTACGACGATCAAAAATTTACTTCAATTCCGAATATAAATTCGGAAAAAAATTATGCAAATACCTTTTCTGTATCGCTTACTGTTTAACGTCAAACACATGGCAAAATGCGGTCCGAATTTTTTCGAAACCTGGCCGAGTTAATTTCTCAAAAAGGTTCCTCGTCGTTCCCCTATTAATTTAGAGATTATATTTTTACGTTGGTATCGAACGTTGGAGTGGGGTATTTGGCGACCATCTCTTGTCGGAATACAAAAACTTGTATTTTGTGTGGTTCAAAATTTGACTTGCCAACAAATGGTGGCCGAATAGTGTTTTGGCGACAGGATGTGGCGACCAATTTTTTGGCGATCAAAACAATTATAAATTTTAAATGTTTATTAGGATTTCGTCCTGAAAAAACAATGATCGAAATAGTGGCCACTCGAAAAAGTTGCGTTGAGCCCCATCTTTATTGGCCCAACGCTTTGCTTGCAGGAGTCAAACCCTTTATAACCACAACACTTTCAAATCACAAACTCACTTTGAACAATATCGTATATTAACTGTCATTAATATATGTCAAATTCTTCTGTAAACCCAAAATAAAGCGAGCTATTTGATTCTTATCAATGATTTATGATATGCATATAATGAAAGTAAGTTTAAGTGCGACACATTTATAGCATGTGGACTCAATTTTCCCAACAGTTATTAAATAAGATTAGACCAGATGGCCAGTAAATTAGGAGAAAGCCCTTATCGTTCACTTTGCGGCCAGCACTTATTCCATCATCACCGGTTTAGGGGTGTTACTAATCGCTTTAGTTTCATATTAAAATATCTCGGGCTCGTTATTGGCGATAGATATTGTATTTAGTATTAGTAATACTGTATAAAAAAAAGGTTGCGGAAGTTTTCACGGAATTCTTTGGTTTATCACAGAGTTTGCTCCTCTCTACGCTATCGAAAACATTGTTTTTCGAGGAAAACTTCTTGAGAATAACTTTTGAATAGTATTAACCTAGTAACGGTACGCAATTGTATCCTGTAGAGCTAAACAGTCGGTTGAGGCCCTTATTCAGTTCTGGTCGACGCAGTGTACTCAACTCTTAGGGGAAGGAGTTTTTGGAAACCCGTAGCCTACGGGCCGTAGGGGGAAATGCGTGTAAATAAACACGCACTTAGAAAATTCACATTAATTCGCAATAATTAAAAAAAAACTGGTAAAGCCAAGTTGTAGAGCTCGTCAAACTACGTCGATTTGACTATTCAGAAATTGATTTGGGCCACCAGGGCCCCCTAGAGAGTTGTTTGAAATCTCCAATCTACGCAAAAAATAACACCGTCAATCGAATTTTCTCGAAACGTTGAGGGGGGCAACAATACCCGTTTTGCACTACGGGGCAAATTGACGAAAAAACCCAGTTGCGTGTCTATTTACACGCACTGCCCCCTGGGAGTTAAGTTAACAAAATTCATGGTTGTTAACACCTTTTGTCCCTTATCATTTAGTTAACTTCCGTAGACAGGTGGTATATATCATTTAGAATACACAGGGTGCGGCGTTAACCGGCCACTAAAATTTTAAAAAGAAAAAGCAAGAAGTATTTATTCGCGTTTATGGCAGAAAATCATTTTACTTGAACATACTGCAATTAATCATTTTATCAATGATATTAAAATTTGACGTTATTCGCACCTATCAAAGCTTTCCGCCAGGTTGATGCACAAACTTCCAAAAAACATGTCTGAATTACTCGGTGTGTACAGTATAGGATATCATATACAATTGTAAAATAATAAGTTGGGCAATCTTTTGGTCTAAAATTTTCTGGTTAATGCATCATTTCCGTTCAATTTCCTGTCAAAACTAAGGGATATTTATGCGCTCATAATAGCAAAACCTGTGACCATGCACGTTGGCAAACGCGGACGCTGACCTTCTGAGCTTTCTTAATAATTGCTGTCTTAGGGTAATTAGCCACACAAACTTTTGAACCCGATCATTTTAATAATCTACATAGAATCAATTAATGCTCAAAACCGTAAGTTAAAATGTAATTAATATACTGCTAATTGTACTTACTTCAACTCAACATAGAGTAATCAAGTAAAATAATATCATTCTGGAAGTAATTTATTATCGTATGCATTCGTTTTGCTTTGTTTTTGTGCAGACGTTTTATTCTACTAAATTAACCTTTTTTTTTCTGATTTTGTGTCAAATTTTCTGCTCACTCT
>SCLG01000327.1:118491-130388 GCA_004367875.1 Oikopleura albicans | reverse complement strand
GGAAAAATATTCGTTTAAAAAGACCTCGTAAAAAAACTTTTAAATTTTTTCTCTTAGTTGAAGAACCCTAGAGCCTAGGCCCAAAAATTGCACTTGATAGTTCAGTGGCAATGGTAATTGTATTATATCAGTAGGACGAATCAGCACTCGGGATATCACCAATGAGAGAGCTCGAAATAAAATAAAAAAAACTCCCGCATGCACAAAGATGCATACACTTTTAATAGCTAAACAATAATCGCTTATTTGGCCCACGCCGCATCGGAAATCGTGTTGAAAAAGAGACGCAGCGAAAAAAAAAATAATAATAAAAAATAGCACCTTATTAAACGGCAGGCCCGTTACTAACGTGTGCCCTGACAAGGGCGTGTTACTCATAGATTTTTTTTACAGTGGGGGATTTATACGAGAGAAGTTTAAAAACACGAAGATTAAGAAAAAAATAATAAATGGCTTCGACACAGTCAGTTAAATTACAGCTGAAAGGCAAAGGACGTACAACGAGAATTTAAACGACAACCTTTATGATCTTGAGGGCGTCAACTGTGCCCTAGATTCAAAAGTATATAAAAAAATAAAGTCACTGATGGCTAAAAATAAATTTGTATATTTTTTTTGTCACGTAGTCATTTGTTAGTCATTAGAGTTAATCATTTTTTTTTTGTTGTTGTTGTCAGTCTTGATTTGAAGGTCGACCTCGGACCGCGCCTGCACCGCGACGCGTTTTCAAGACAAGTGACAGTTTTCCAGACAATTATCAGAGAATGAGAGAAACGACCTCGGTGACGTCAGGTTTGTACAGAAGAAGATATATCGAGCACTGTGTGAATTGATATTAAATACAATTTTGGATAAAAAATTTCAGGTCTAACATTAATTCCCAGGGATTCATTAGTCTAAATTTGGACTGAACGCCCTAAATGGACCGAAAATGATAGTAAACTGGGCTTAATCGAAAATCGCTGAAACATGGGTCTTGTTGCATTTAATGAGAAAAAATACCGGATGTTCGACCTAGGGCTGGACAGTGTCGGCAAAGTGGCGCTGAGTGAAAACCCCCAGTGACAGAAGCTTTCTTGGTCTTGGTTAGGTCCGAACTGGTTTGAGATTAGAATTATCTCATTACGTATTTGATATGTATTAAGCAAATGCGTTGCCGAAATCAGCCAATTCCGGAACGAATTCTGTCAATGTTAATATCCGAATGTTTCCCGTTGAGTTGGTTCTGGCACTATATCCGGTTATATGTCTATAACGCTATTCGTGAAGAAAGCTCAAAACAAAATCTAAACTACGTTTAGACGTGGACGCATCTTTTATGAACAACAATTCCTCTTTTTTTACAATAACCATCGGATTTTAATAAAATACTAAAACATTTTTTGCGGTACTCATAGCGGTTCAAAAAAAGTGTTACTGTAACACTAATAACCTTATCGTTTAAAATAAAACAGCTCTTTAACATATAATACGTTTTTAAAATTAGTTTGGGTCGGTGCGCTCGCTCTAGTTCAATTTTGGTTTGGCTCGGCTCTCTCAAGTTCAAAAATTGTTTGGCTCGGCTCGAGCTGTCAAAAAAAATTTAGTGGCACAACTCGGGTCGCGTCGGACGAGCCTAGCGAAATTGCAAGTTTTAACTCGTTAACTGTCCCGCGCCACCGCACCTAGATGAGGGTACGGGAATGGTTTATCGCAATTCATTCCTTAACCGCTAACGGTACACACGAACGGAGAAAATAATAANTTTTTTTTTCTTTTTTGATCTTTTTGAACACGAATCAAAATTACGATTCAAAACGTTTGTAAGAAAATACATAAAAAAATATTGAGTGAATTACTAACCAGATTGTCTGAAAAAAAGTCCACTTTCTCAAAATAAGGGCCACCATTTCTCATAATAAGGGCCACCCCATAATAAGGGCCAGTTTTTCAGGAGACAAAAGTGGCCCTTATCATGAGAGGGGAGTGTACTAAAGCCGTTCACAAATTAGGACTATGGATTATATGCAAATTGGGACCTTTGATAGTTAATATATCCTCTTCGGCAGAAAACTTTTTACATGAATAAACGCGTACAGCCCCAATAACATGAGTGATGAACTCGAAGAACTTGAAGACGCGTTCCTTCAAATTATTTTTGGTCAACTTTTCTACGAATTTTATTTTTTTTGGAATACTTTTCTCCCAAGAAAGTTTTATCCGAATAACCTCGGTACCAATTTCATGAGGTCGTGCTATAAAACCTGACCGTATAATATGTAAAACAAATTTGACCTTCAATATCACGCGACAATGTTCTTCGGAAAAATGATGAGTGTGATTTTTGTGATGTCTTTATAATTATCGAATTATTTATAGATAGAGGATCGGATACAAACAGTTTGCCACCCACCAATATTGATCCCGACTCGGCTGATGATGAACGTGTTTCAGTTTGCACCTGGACCGAGGACAGTTTTGCCCCAGCTGCCGACTATATCCCACCGGACCAGTCCTCTTCCTATTCAGCATCAGGAAATGGTCATTTTTTCACTTATACATGTATATCTTTTGCCCATTTTTAACAGAATATTCTTTTGTACGATTAACATTGTAGAGCTACTTTCATAGTTGATTATGGATACGAAAAATCTATACATATACAAGAACAACAAGTTGCTCAAAGCTTCAAANTTTTTTTTAATTATTGTGAATGTTTTAAGTGCGTGTTTATTTACACACATTTTCCCCTACAGGTTCCCAAAAACTCTTTCCCCCTGAGAGTTAAGAGCTTTCTGAAATTCAAGTACACAGGGATTTTTACCAAGGTTTGCAAATGCCGTCGCACTTTCGCACGCAATTTGCCATTAACCTTCATTTTGGAACGATAACGCTTATTTTAATTTGATCTCCACTTTTTCCAGTTATTTCACTTACGCATCGCCCAATTAACCGCCACTTTTGAAATCGACCGCCACTTCAGGACGTGGCGATCTGTGGCGTTCAAGTACGCACCCTGTGTACTTAATAAATTGCTCGCAAAAATTTATATAAAACCGAAACGAAAATAAATTTTCTAACCGTCGCTCGGGCCCTGTGCAGTACCTAAGTAGTTAACATATGAAAATTTCTCTTCTTTTTCGCAAGTGATAATGACTTCATTAAAATATTACGCGTCGTATGATAAACTTAACTAAATGGGCCATAAATGAACAAGCAACTATGAGTACTACATGTGATTTATCCTACTTCTAGTCGCTTGTCTCTGATCGAATATTCTAAATTTGTGACTTTAGTGTCAGAATGAATCGTCTGGCCTCAAAGGTCAAAAGCCATAAAAAGGTCTCAGCTGTCCAAAGTTGACCAACTCGACGCTCATTTACCGCTGCGGTTACGAACGAGCGGCGTGGGCGACCTACCCCTTTTTGCACTATTATAATACGCCACAATTTTCACGAAAAAAAAACCTCTTATGATTAAGTTTTGTGCAATTCATCAAGTAGTCACACATTCATTCATTGAAGCCCTTTAAAAATAAATTGACCAATAATTAAGTGGCAACAGTCGAATCTGATTTCGATTTCCCATCAGGTACGAAAATATTTTCAATTTCCAGGGATAAATTCACGAAAGTTATTTTTGTCAATCAAAAGTGATAATCAATTTTATTACAGAAGGGTCACTCGTTTTTTATGCGATTGTGGGTGTAACCCACCCCCTTAGATTAAAAAAACAAATAATCAAGAGACGAGAAATTACTTTTTTTTTGAGAATTTTTATTACGACAGTATTTTTAATTTTGGACTTTGATGGTTAGAGCTTTGAAAATTTCAAGCTCATCAAGCCCTGGTGGAAAACGGTTACAATCACCGAAGAGCACTTTTGTGAAAAATCGCGTCCCATTTGGGAGCACGACATGGGTGCACCACCCGCAAACCGTACAGTGTGAAAGCCGTTTAACTCTCGTTTCAGGTTTTTATTTCATCGTTGTAATCGAATGCAGCCCTTCTAATAGGGACGTTTTTGATTCTCGAAAATCACGTCCGTATTGGGGTGAATTGTATGTGAATTATTCTGATTTCAAATACATAATAATAATAGGTACAATTATGTTTACAGGGTGACGTAATATAGATGCTTAGCCGTTTTTTGGTGACTTATATTCGCTCAGCGCATTCGCAAACCAAAAACGGCTTAGCATCTATATTACCTCACCCTGTATCTATCAAAAAAGGTTTGACATACCGTGTGAAATAGGGAGGGCTACAAAAGGGAGGGGTCAAAATTTTTCAAAAAAAAAATCAAAAAATCTGAGCTATGAAAATTATTCGTATTACTACGTTTTTTCAAGGAATAATATCGTTTTTTTTTTTCTAGGAAGTAATAATATTCAAAGCAGATTAAACGTGACAAACAACAGAATGGGAATGATAGAGAAAGTAACTGAGGCGTCAAATCCGGCAAAACCTCCTGTTTCTTTGATGACAAAACGAAAGGTACGTTTTTTGCATACCCAAAAAATCAATATTTACATTTTTTTTGTTTTCTCAGATGCCTTATAAACCCTACATCACCCAAGTGAGAAATGCGGACGCTGTGGGCGTACCGAGTGTAAAATCGGACGAGAAATTGGCGTGGGAAAATGAGTCATTACATGAGCGAAAGCCAAGCTCAACATCTGATTCTGGATTTGAAAGTACAAAAGCAGAACCAAAAAACGAAATCAGAAAAGCACCCGCTCCACCACCACGAAAACCAAAAGATATTAACATTAAATCGCTTCGTGAACGTTCAAGAAGTGTATCGCCTAGTCAACATATGACACGGGCTAGTCAGTACAGGGTTACGAATATATCTGTGTAGTTATAACTTACGAGGAGGACGTGGGGTATTTTTGCGACAAAAAACATGTATTGTACGTGGTTTTGGCGACGAATTTTGTCCTGTGTAAAACACCAGGGGTCGGCATCCGAATCCTACCCGAGTCGGTTAGGAGATCGGGTCGGGTACCCGAGTGCCGACCCCTGTAAAAAACTATTTGGCGATCATTTGGTCGCCAAGTGTTGTTCAAACTTTGAGATGGTGTTTCAGGCATGACTTGAGAGTAAATGTTGTGGTCGCCAGAACCACCTTCACCCACAGTAGGCCTAAACTAAGGGACGCTTTTGTGTCATTCGAGCCCGAGTGAAAAAAAGCATGACTGGCCAATCCACCCATAATATACAGTTAAATGTCGCTTAAATTTCTCGAAACTGAAATCGCAGTAACATTGATGATTGAGCTGTCTCATGAAGCGGAAATAAAAAAATAAATAATTTACTAGTTCGTTGCTACTCAGACCGGATTAGCGTTGCTAAATAATAATTGTGTGATAATGCAGCAAAGGTCAAAGTTATGTACGATTCACCAGTTTAGTGTGACATAATTTTCCCATCTATGATTTGATTCTTTATTAAATTAATAAGGTATCATACCTTCGTAATTTCAATTCGAATTTGTTCAATCATTATAAGTTTATAAATTATAACTCAGTAGCATTCCAAACACTGATTTAAGGTCACACCTTCTCATCCTTGATTTCATCGAATGGGATAAAACCAGCCACTACCAGGGGTAGGCCAATTCCGGGACACTTAAAGGCGTTAAATTATATTAAAAGTTGTTTTGAGAAAACACTTAAAAAGCATTTTTACGCCAATTCCGGGACAATTAGTTTATTTCCGGGACGATTTTTGCTATAAAATGAGACGAAGTCCAACTCCGGTATAAAATGACCATTTGACTCTTAACTCCCAAGGGTTTCAAGTTACATATAATCCGTAGGGGTCCATTAGTGAATTCGGACTAAACTTCCGTGCCACCATGTTAAGCGAGAAAAACATCACTTTCGTTCTATGTCTTATATTTTCTCTAAACTCGTATTTTCTAAACCGGTGTTTCACCGATTTTCGATTGAACTCGATTTAGGATAATGTTCGGTCTTAATGGCGTTTTGTCCAAATTTGAAATAATGGACCCCTGGAAGTTAATCGCAAAGCGTCCCGGAAATGGAAATCAATCAAAAAATATTCGTGATCCTAAAGAAAGAATTCATTGAGTCCGAAAATGAATCGGTGCCAAACACCAAGTCGATCCCGTACCCCAAATTCATTAAAAGATGATGATACACTATCAGTAACGAGCGGGGATTATCGAGTGCGTAAAATTAGCAACACCGGGCCGGGAAAAGCGTGGTACAGGGGTTATATGACAAACTTCAAAGGCGATGCGGGTGATTTTGGAGGGCAGCAAAAACGGAGTGGTCGAACGACCCCAGTTGATGTCCCACAGAGCACCGAAAAACACTCTTCACAGCAGCAAGTTCAATATCGTGAACTACCTCGCCCCCAGTCGGCTAGGATTGAGTTGAGAATTAGAGTAATTAAATATTAACTTAGGGGTATCATGGTATTTAGCAGCCATTGATTTCCGGTAAGGTTCTCGAAAAAAATCTCTTTTTTGTTTGACAAATTTTCCTTTAGCCTCTACAGGTTTTTGGAGGAAAAATCGAATTAATATCTTAGTCCTGTTGCTAATAGCGCTAAAACCCCTATGTGTGCAATTTCAGCAAATTGGAGAAACCGAAGTTTTTTAAAGCGTGTTTTTACCAGACTCTCGGTTTCCAAAATTAGCTAGAAATACCTGAAATCTCGTTTAAGGGGGTCAGTTCAAAACTGAAACTTAAAAGGACCGCCTTAAAATCGTCATAAAAAGGATCCTCTTAACTTAAATACATGGGGTTCCCTATGGAAGTTAAGATAATTAATTTTGCTACATCTTTACTCACTCTGGTCAATTTTTACTGGTTTGGGCGTAATCCCATGTTTTTGACATGTTTTGCAAAATAAGAAATCAGTTTTTTTTATGAAATCAGATGTATAAAATTGTATTATCTTACAAATCAAGTTAGTAAATGATACCGCATGTCGTTCCAAAATTTTACAGCCGTCCAGTTTCTGTTCCATTTGACATTTTTACTCGTTTGACTTAACTCCCAGGGGGAAGTGCGTGTAAATAGACACGCAACTGGGTTTTTTCGTCGATTTAAGGCATATGGAGGCCCCGTAGGGCAAAACGGGTATTGGTGACCCCCCCTCAACTTTTCGAGAAAATTCGATTGACGGTGTTATTTTTTGCGTAGGTTGGAGATTTCAAACAGCTTTCTAGGTGGCCCTGGTGGCCCAAATCAATTTCTGAATACAGATCGACGTAGTTTGACCAGCTACAACTTGGCTTTACCAGTTTTATTGAATTATTGAGAATTAATGTGAATTTTTAAGTGCGTGTTTATTTACACGCATTGTCCCCCTACGGGTTCCCAAAAACTCCTTCCCCCTAAGAGTTAGAATTTCGGAGGTTTTTTTTTTTGACAACTCAAAATAAGCGAACTTCGAAATGTTTTCATTAACAATCAACTCGATGAAATCCAATTGCACGAATTTCACGAAAGTCAACAACCACAAGTAGTGCCCCGTCGAAAGTCAAATTATCGCCATATGAAGCGAATATTTCGTGATAATTCTTTGGACCAAATTTCGAGCAACAACCGGGCCAGTTTGCACGAATCCATGATTAATGACAAACCGGAGGGAAACGGTGCCGTTCACACTCTTCAAGTTCATGACCCCGAAGGTCAAGCAGTTCATGAATCTCAATTGACTCCAAAACCAAAACGCGCCGGTCAAATGCGAAGTCTGCGCGATAAATTTGCGCGCAATTCGCTCGAGGATATTTCAAAGCAATGCCGAGGGAGTTTGCACGAATCGATGATTCCTAAAGAAATTGAAATATTTCCGACAAAAGCCGAAAAAGATCATCCGGAACATCTTGAACTTCATGAGAGTCAACGGGTTAATACTATGCGAAAGAAGAAACCGAAAAATGTAAGCTTTGGCATTTTGTTATTATTTTTCATTACGTTACTTGAATTCCCAAAAAACGTAAATCTAGAAAATTTGAGTTTTTCCCAGTAATTTTATTGAAAAATTTGGTTCCTTATTAGCGCTACTTAACTTTCACTGAAGTTTTCTTATTATTTTTTTCTTAAACATTTTTTTTTCCAATATTTCCCATATTTTGTCAAAGATAACCCGAAAAAGTGATTTTTAAGATCTAAACTGTTACACCAGGTGCGCCGTTATGTTACAAAACCAAATCAAAAAAAGTGTAACATAAAGGAAAATTGTAACATAACGGGGAAAATATTGCGCAATACGTGTTTTTTTTTGTACAAATTGTAACATAACGGGACGAACGGGGAAAATATTGCGCAATACGTGTTTTTTTTGTGTACGAATTGTAACATAACGGAAAACAGTGATTACGTAACTCAAAAGTATTGCGAAATACGCGTTTTTTTTTGTACAAATTGTAACATAACGCCAGAAATTTTTTTGCTAAAAAATTGTAACATAACGGGACGAACGGGAAAAATTGTAACACAGCGGGGTGAATCATAACGACCCACCTGGTGTATTTCAAATAGGCAGTGCGAAGGCGTAAAAGCTGGAACAATTGTGACCAAAAAGTTTATTCTAACTGCAAACTGTTATCTCAACGGGTAAAGTGGTGTGTTTTGGTTCGTAGCCAATAATTTGCCGTTGATTTTGTCCATCCTGAAAGAGTTAACATTCCGATTCGTGCGCGTGATTATGACTGAAAATCTGGCACTGAGTGTTAAAATGCAAAAATTGGAAAATACTGAAAAACATTTATGGGTTGAGCTTATGCGATGACAGAACAGATACAAAATTGGCACATTTATCAAAAAAATAAACTCCGAATACTATTGTACCTAATCACTTTTTATCGTGCCACTTTTGAAAATAGCGATAATATAAACAGCTACATAAAATGTTCATCTGGTACGAAGTCCAGTCTGGTCTCTGACTCAAAGTAGACTATAGTTTGCATAACTTCAAAAACACGAATTTTTTCTTTCAGTTGTGATAAAATTTGGATTTATCTAATTTGATTCAGTTCGCACATATTCGAAACCTGTTTGCGACGTCCAATGAAGAAGCTCTTCGCGGCGATCGACAAGGATTCATTTTACAATTTTTCATCACTTTAAACTTTAACTCCCAGGGGTAAGTGCGTGTATATAGACACGCAACTTGCTTTTTCGTCGATTTAAGGCATATGGAGGCCCCGTTATTGCTGACCCCCTTAACTTTTTCAGAAAATTCAATTGACGGTATTTTTTTGCGTATGTTGGAAATTTCAAACAGCTCTCTAGGGGCCCTGGTGGCNCTACAACTTTACCTGGTTTTTTTGATTATTGCGAATTATTGTGAATGTTTTAAGTGTGTGTAAATAAACACGCATTTTCCTCCCAAAAACTCCTTTCCCCTGAGAGTTAAGTTTAATATACAAACGAACAATAACGTCGATCAGGCCTAAATTTGCGTCAGTTTCACTTACATCGAAACTTAAACATCTTATAAAGTTTTTTTAATCATGTATATTCGAGTTCTTTGAGTAGCACGGATTATAGGATGTTGACATTAACCGGCGATATTATCGGCCGCTGCTGATTTGCCACATGATTGGCTCACACTTGTGGTTGGGTGGATTAATCAAGGCAAATTCGTATAACAATAAAATTTAACGTTTTACTAGCGGCAAAACCGCTCAACCGTCATAAACTTGACTTTCTTAGTAAATATTTGACTAACATTGTTAACTCACCAAACGGTAGATATTTTCAAAATATGATTCAAATTCGAGTGCATTTTAAAACCACCAAACGATTCGTAAGGGACTGGTTATTATTTTCTCAAAATTATTTATACAGTAAGAGGCTTAATAACGCGCTTCTCGCTTTTCTAGTTTTGAACCCCATAAGAATACAAAATTTGAGAAATCGAGAAGCACGTTATTTTACCCCATACTGTATTATAATATTCAAAACTACAGTCTCTTAACTTGCAGGAGTTAAGTACTTTCAATTTCATTTTGTAAAATGATGATTAAAGTTCATTCAAGTCAAATCGCTCAGGACGACCTTTTCTTATCAGGTGGGGTCTTCGCATCCGTTCAGGATGAAAACGATCGCGACGGGGGCATAAGGTCACTGATTTTGAATCTACGAGACGGTCACGTTTTAAATTTCATTTTCGAATCGAGCCAAAAACTCGACGCCAAGCAGTACGAAGAGTGTGCCAGCAATTGCCCCGGGTCAAATGAAGCCCATCAGATTTTGCGATTTGACGAGATTCTAGACGGGGATGACAGATTTGATACCGAATTTGAAGTACAAGATCGTATCACTATGTAAGTACTTTATTACATTGCATGTTGGCTAATTTTTTTCACGGCCTTTCAAATACGTTTTTCGTGGAATTTTCACCAAATAAGCTTGTTCTCGTATTTTGCTTCTTCATATTTGCTATTATTTTTGTAAACAACTCCTGTCACCTGCCCTTAAAAGGTTTAAAGGAAATTCCGGAATTTTTTGAAGAGTAGATTTATTTAACTCCCAAGGGGAAGTGCGTGTAAATATACACGCAACTTGTTTTTTTCGTCGATGTAAGGCATATGGAGGCCCCGCAAAACGGGTATTGGTGACCCCCCTCAATATTTCGAGAAAATTCATTTGACGGTGTTTTTTGCGTAGGTTGGAGACCTTCCCCTGAGAGTTAAGGACGGTTTTCTATTTTTGACCAAAGTCCACTTTTGTCTCCTAATTTGAATTTTTCCCTTTATTTGAGCGTTTAAAAACATTTTTCGAAAAAATCCGTCCCTTAATTTGAATTTGGCACTTAATAATTGGATTAATTAATTGAACTTTCCCTTAATGTGGTGTCCCTTAATAAGAGAACCCCCTGTAATAAAAATATTTAGGATCGGAAACTTAATAAACTCATATGATATGAGTCAAAGGAAAGAAGATCCACCCTCGTTTCGTATATATGTTGGAAAGGAAACGATTGGATCAGGTTATGTAAGTACATAATGTAACACTGTGTAACTACATGTAAACAATCAAAAAATTTTCTTAACCTTACTTCCGAAGTTACAACAAAAATAATTTAGATACGGTCGGTAAATATCTGTTATCCGTCGGGCGAAAAGGTAACAATGACACAAAATGAAGTTTCAACGGCTTTTACGTTTTTGGTGTCGCGTTTGAGAAGTACTACTGTATTACGCGCCAGCATCGCTTTCCGTGAAATTAAGCACAATGGAGCGTCAAGAAAGATCGAAAACGGTTTGCGCTTAACTTTGACCATTGAGAGCAGTGTTGCGAAAGTTGGCCAACGGCCAATTTTTTCCCAACGCCCAACACAAACGTTGGCCAACGGTCCAAATTTTCCTAACGCCCAACGCAAGCGTTGGCCAACGGTCCAAATTTTCCCAACGCAAGCGTTGGCCAACGGTCCAAATTTTCCCAACGCTCAACGTAAGCGTTGGCCAACGCTCAAATTTTCCCAACGCCCAACGTTTCCAACACTGCTTGAGAGTTAACCTAACAGATCATATTATGGGTTTTTTAAATAAAGTTACAAATACAGGGGGTTTCGTCTAAAGGGTCGTTTAACGATGTTTTAAAAACGACCCTTATTAACCCCGCTGGTCCTTATTAAGCACACCCAGCATTAGGCGAGTTTAGTATTGTAACCTGACGCATCTTTGATTTTTGCGTCTTATGTATGATTTAATCAATTTTAAAATTAAATTTGTATTGAATACAATTTAAATTTATAATGTCCATAAACGGACAAAAACTAGTAAAAATACCCATGGGAAACAATATTGAAATCAGCGACCCTTATTTGGAGCAATAATATTTTTATCGAAAAAAAGTGACCCTTATTTATCACTACCGACCCTTATTTAGCACAAGCGACCCTTATTCAGCAGACCCTTATTCAGCA
>SCLG01000327.1:80179-90556 GCA_004367875.1 Oikopleura albicans | reverse complement strand
TTTGCTCTATGACTTTGTAATCGATTATTCTATGTTGGGTTTCACTGCCGTTACATTTAATATAATAAACCACCATCAAAAACGCGTTTTATATGCCCGTTTGGAGAAAATTCCAACATATGTGTTTGAAGGTTAACAGCTTCGCGCCCAGATTTACTCCCAGTGGCGCGCCGGGCCTTGAGAAAACTCACGTCATATCCAAATGCTACTCTTACTTTAAGGGTCAAACCGTGTCTAATGATTTCAATAAGTTAAAAATACAAAATGGTTGGGTGGCTTCCATATATTAATTGGAATTATTAGACACGGCCAATTTTTATAGTTTACCGTGTCGGCATATTTTAAAAGCATATAAAGATCAATTTTTTCGTTTTATTTTGAACTGAGGGCCCTCATTTCTCCCCCTTTATATATGCGGCATTCATAAAGAGGGGAGAAAGAAAGGCACCCAGTTCAAAATAAAAAATTGGTCTATATCGTTCTAAAAATATGCTTACACGGTATACTACAGAGCGTATAGCATGAATTTCCGCTGTGCTAAGCACGTATGTTTTACCTAATTTCTAGATGGTTGTCTCCCGACTTTCTCACTTCGGACTATATAAACAAATCGTATTAAATCCGCGTTCATTTCAAATGAAGCACAACAATTTTTTAGTTCTCTTTTTTGAAATGCTTAGATTTCAGGACATCACTTACCTATGTTAAACGGAAAACGTTAACGTTGTTTTATTCTCTTCATGTTTGTTATTTTTTGTGTAATGCAATGAGATTTTGTTATTATCAGACATTTCTCGGGCACGTGTTTTCTCAATTTAACAATATCATTGATATTAAATTACCTTCAAAATAAATTTTTGTCTCGCAAATGCGGTGGGCAGAGTTGGGGTTGAAAATTATTGGCGGCGAATAGAGAAACATTTATATTTTCTAAATCATAAACCAACATTTGCTGTTTATCAGGTAGATAAAATTTTTTGGACAATTGTCATATATTAGGGTGGCCTAATGGAAAAGAACATTTATTTAATGGGTTTTTTATGTTATAAGCTTTAAACCGTGAGGGTTTTTGTAGTACCGGTTGGTTGCACCCATCTTAAGATTATCCCGGTCGTTACCTGATTAAATATGAATATGATATCTACATGAAGCCATATTTAGTGGTTTTTGTGCTTAGCACAAAAACGCCCTGTTCACAACCGGGTTTAGGCCTAATCGGACAAGATGCTCGCGGTTTTAGCCTAATGTCCTCTACCATTTATAAGGTAGCCTCCACCTCATTTTTCTTGAGTCTACATCTAATTTACTATCAGCACAAATAAACGAAAATCACCAAACGTGTAGTTTCACTTCAGCTCATAGCCAGATTACCAAATTGGTGACTGAAGTGGGTTTCGAACCCACGCCCCGGGGAGATTGGAGATCTTATTCGTGGAAAAATCAGGGTTAGGAGCTATTTTGAAAATTATAAATACATATATATATATATATATGTATATAAGTTAAGTTTATATATATTTCTGAAAAACATAAATTTAATTTGTTGTCATCTATCAGACTTCGATGGCCATGGAGGGCGATTTTACTAACCGAGAACTTTGTATTGATAAAAAGACACGAAAAAAGAACAAAAAAATTCTTGTGATTCATTTGAAATGAACGCGGGTTAATACGATTTGTTTATATAGTCCGAAGTGAGAAAGTCGGGAGACAACCATCTAGAAATTAGGTAAAACATACGTGCTTAGCACAGCGGAAATTCATGTTATACGCTCTGTAGAAACGCTCGGCCGATTTTCATGAAACTCAACCGGTAAAAGTATTAAAACCGGTAACCAGATGCCCGTTTCCGTTAAATTTAGTGAAAAAGTTGTTAAAGGTTGTAAAGAAACATCTCAGTTTGCGAAATAATAAGTTAGTGGATACGATATACTTAGAGTCCTTATTTCTACTCAGTCCTTATTTCTTCTCGTCTCGTCTACGTTACTTGACCGTTTTTTAGACAAAATTTTATAACCTTTTTAGGGCTATGAAGAAGCACATAAACATTGGAATCGCCAATATCACATATTTTGGTCATCGACTGAATGGAATCCCCAAGCTGATTGTGTTCCCCCAAGTATAAATTGGAAACTTGAATGTTGCTGGAATGGCCAAAGTCCATTTGTTCGTTATAATCCAAGAGACGGTGTTTGCTGTCAAGATGGTAGTGTAAAGAAATGGGCAACTGACTGTAACGAAACTGAGGAAGAAAAAGTTCCGTTGATAGGCGGTTATGGTTAATACTGAGTATAAAAGTTACGATAAGTATTTTATTGCATATTAGGAATAACCTTGCAATCAACCCTAGTTGCCATTAATTATGCCCGTTGCGCACAACGTTCATTCTGTTGCTGTTATGCGATAAAATAATTATTTTGTATATCTGTCTAAATTGTAAATAAACGTTTTCATCAAACCTGCTGGTCTTTGTTGTTAAAGTTTCATGTGCATACTGTGAAACTCGTGACATGAATCCATAAAATACACCACCTAACCATTGAAAATAATAATGGATTATCTTAAGCGCCGGCCGTAAATAACGCTATTATGCGCAGCACAACTGGGTTATTCGGACTTTTTATTTCCCCCGCTGGCTTCCGCGCGCCAAAAACAACAAGGAGAGTTGTTAAAAATAATTTTTATCTCTAAAATTTGTTCAGGCTTAACGCTTAAGCACTTAACCCTTTGAAAACCCATATCTCCCGTACGGCTTGTCAAAATTGAACCCATATGCTTTTTAAATTATTGTATTATGCTGCCTTTATGAGATGATGGTTTAAGAAGAAAGCGGCCGTTATGGGAGGAATGGCCGTTATGGGAGGAACCCTAACAGAAGTAAGGACTGGATATGTTTGTAGCAGGTTTTTAGGGTCCAAACAGTGGACAACCTGAACGGTGTATGTGACATCTAATTTAATAAGTATCGAATAAAGCATTCTATGAACGAACATTGAAATCAATAGTGTATGATGGGGTGTTTATTGAATATGAGCCGTCAAGTGCTAAAACACGTTTACGATAAGTGTTTTGACATCTTATGTATCTTGTCTAACACTCTGCCATGGCAAAACTTATTTTTTTTCTTTGTTAATTAATGATTCAAAACCTTGGTATTCGAAGGGGTTAATGAAAGTCGGGCCAAATTTGGGTTTTTGTTTTGTGCCTTTTTCTCACCAGTGACGCAAGTGAGGCGCTCTTTATCATTTGATATAAAAGAGATCGAATATGTCATTTTTTGCGAAAACGAAAAAAACTATGTGGAAAATTATTCTAATACAATGTTTATTTGGCATCTTAGTCGAGTGCAATCTAGACCGACGTTCCTTCGACACAAGAGCAGGAGGGTAAGACATGTCAAATATTTTCTTAAAGTTTTTAGGCCATCTTGCTTTCATTTTAAGACTTTTGATTGACATACCCGCGTCAGTTTCAGCGCGGACAAACGGTATATTTTTTGTTTTCTAAAATGCATTTACTTTTTCTAAAAATTGCTCTTCATTAATACAATTGTTAAACTAAGTATTTGAGACCTTTTTGGTAGAGACCAGATGCGTAGTATTCTTTTACCCGATTTTTCGGATAATCTTTCCTGTTATTGATCATGATTTTTTGATAAATTATTCCCACAAATTTACAACGAATTCCTATGTTTTAGTCGTTTCCGTTATATTTCAAAGCGCCCACGCACTACGACGTTGTTTATTGTCTGCTAATTTTGTCTGTACTAATTTGTCCTTAAAGGGTACCGGTTTTGAATTCGTCCTCACCATTTATGAGATATAATCAAATTTATTAATTGTTATTATTATAATTTTTTTTTTCGATAAAATACTTAATCGATGTTTTCAGAAAAGTAAGTTTCCTGCCGGATTGGTTCAAAGGATGGGTAAATTCTTATAGTACAAATGTTGCTATGAATCCTGCGACGGCCAATGATGGAAACCAACTTCGCTACAATGGAATAATGTCTTAAATAATAACATGTTTCCTCTTTGTATTTTATAACTTTTGTATTATTTCTTCTTATATATTACGTTGATATCTTTATTCCACAGGAAAATATATGGACATACTGTATGAATCTTAGTAGCGGATATCCGTGGAATTATATACACGATCATATATATTTTCCCGTATTACTTTTCAGTTTGAATGGAGTGGGGTATTTTGGCGACCATTTAGCGACCATTTTGGCGACTATCACAATTTGAACAAGACCTAGTGATCAAATTGTCGCCATATGTTTTTTAGCAGGAATTACGGACCAATTTTGTGGTCGCCAAAAGGTAAGTTTTTGGTAGATGCTGTTCAAATTTTTGATTCGGCGACCAAGTGATCGCCAAATGATAAATTAGCCGGACTTGGCGAATAATAATGGTCGCCAAAATACTTTTCACCGTTTTAATAGCTCACTATTGTACATAACATTTTAATAAAATATTCTGACAAAATGTATGTAACTTTTGTATGATACAATCCAAAAATACTCTTCGATTTCATCTAAACTGTTGAATAGTCACTGGTCAAGTTATGAGACGATTATCTTCTGTCGACTGTTACTCGCGACCATAGTTACATGATAGTATCTGGAATCTTCATTTGTATTTTGGTGTTCGTAAACAAGGGTCGGTTGTGTTTTGAAGAAGCGTTTGATTAAGCGACAAGGGTAAACTATGTGACAGGACTACTGTATATCTAAGAAAAAAGACATCTTCATAACGAATATCAAAGAAATATTTCAAAATATAACAAAAAATGGGGTACGAGATTGTCAAAAAAAGACCGGAAGCAACGCAAAAGAGGAACACATCAGAGTGGTTTTTAAAAGAGAATTTTGCTACAAATGAACAACAGTGTGGAGTATAATAACGCGCTTCTCGCTTTTTGAGTTTTTACAATACAAAATTTAAGAAACCGTGAAGCACGTTATTTTACCCCTACACGATTTTTGATTACGCGAAAGGAGGTTATATGTCCGATTTATAATCTATGTGCCATAGACTTTTTCGTTTAAAGTACTAAGGTAGAAGTTGAATATATCCTTAGATGAAGAAAGAGGAATTGGTCGAAGGTTTGCAGATTAATTACACCTTCTTTTGATACCACCTTTAGAAACAAAAATGTTTAGGTATAGATCGTAAAAAGAGTTTTCACGGTGAGAATTTTTCCCAGTACTATAGATATGTGACATATATCATGCAGTTTGACCGTTAACTAACAAATGTGAAAGGGCAGACATTTGGCCGCTCAAAAAGCTGTTTAGCGGTACACGTGGCTATTTTTTGTTCGGCTTAGAAAATACGAAAGAGGCTAAGTACTTGAAAGCAGGAAGACCAAAGCCGGTCGGAGGCCAAATATACGCGAATATGGTCATTAATTGCTTGTTTATTATTATCAATGGCGTAACTTATATAGCTGTAAGAAACAGCTGACAAGTTGGTCCAGAGAGACCAACTGGCAAATATGCATAATTGGGCACAGCGGGTATCGGGCATAATAAAGGGACATATGTCTATTATTACATACTGGTAGCGGTAGTTCGCAACATTTTTTTTGGCGAGGTCTTGTTAAAACGACCTCTAGTTCGCTTAAAAGTTACATGCCATAAGATAACCCAATTCAACCAAAAGTTAACAACCACATCCATTATTTTTTGGGGATTAAAGTAGATAGAATCGAATATCTACCGTAAGAAGCCATCAGTCACAAATTTGCTCATGCTCAATTATTCATCATGGCCACGAGCCGCTTTAAATAAATTAACGATGTCGTTTTTGGGGATGTTTTATCTTGAAATGAATTGCTAAATTAGTGTTATGCAATTTTGATAGGCCACATGTCACATTATTACTGGTGCACGCACTTTCGTGTATTTCCTGTTGCAAAATTAGAAAAAGTGAAGCCCGCCAGAAAACGAAGGCCAAATGAAGTGCAAAAGAAAAACAATGTTTTTAAGGCAATGGGCTGAGAGATCTTAATTAAGATATACCCCCACCGTAGCCTATGGTCCGTAGGGGCCCTACACCGTTACGTAGTCAAAGTATTTTTTCATTATTTTCGAAAATATGCTTCAAAATATATATTTTGAAAAAGAAACAAGGTCAATAAAGGTCCACATGGGCAGGGCTCGGCATAATGGGCTTTTTTGGCTTTTCTGGGCTCGCTCTAGTTTAAAAATTAGTTTGGCTCGGATTGGCTCGACTCGTTAGCATTAAACTTTTTGTTTAACAAATAGTTAACTAATAGTTAGGCTTGGCTCGGGGTCAACAGTGTGCCTAAAAAGCGTCCTGACCAAGCCCGTTATTAAACTTTTTTGAAAACTGCCCCATTGAACTAACCCTGTAAGTGGCCCGTTGATTTGTAACATTTATGCCCTAATTTTAGGAATGTCAAATTCATTTGTGTTGCCGTCCGGAAGTGCTGGACATCGAACTTGACAAATATGTATGTCCATTTTACGGTCCAATTTTGGAGCCATATTAAATGTGAAAATAAATACACGGAATTAGACTAATTCATTTCACTTCCGTGCCCAAACCCTTATAAAAATATTAACGAGACCAATTGTCTATCATATGTCTGATCTGTTTATGAACATGAAAGTCATTATCGTTGATTGCTTTCGTAAATAATTTATGTTTATTATTGAAACTTTAAATCATTAATGTCGACTAGTTGTCAATCATTGGCTGTAACAGTTGGCATTCAATAATTCATTAACAGTACAGTTAACCCCTAGTATAGTTTTAATTGGCAGGAAGTTCAAAGTTGATAATATATGCAGCCCCTGGCCAGTTATCTAAACAAAGATGGCTTATCTTAATAGTTTATGGACCAAAATGTATCGTGGTTATCGGCCTAGCCCTACCAAATCATCATAACAATCCTACAGTTATCTTAACAGTCGCATTTTATCGTAACACTTTATTCCGGCATCGGAATAGTTTTACACAAAAATTGAAGCTCTCTACAGATCAAAGTTTATATCAATGGAAACAGCGTCTTCCCTGGAAAAGTGTAAGTTAATTTGTATTTGAAATAACACTTTCAGGCCTAATTTTTCAAGGTTTACGCCTACGCACTAGTTGACAATCCCTTTAAAAGCCCATATTCGAAGTCCGGCCCGTCAAAATGGCCCCATATTCGGATTTTGAGCAAAAAAATAGAACGGACCGCCAATGTTGAGTCAAATGGGCACGCTTATATGGAAGTTGTTATTTTAAAAATAGCCCTAACCTACGCACTACCCATTTGAAAGAACAATTGGCCTTTGAAATAACAATTTTGTTGGAAGCAGAGTTATTTCCAATAGTTACGTGGTGTATGTAACACAATTAATTTATGTTTTAAAAGTTAATTAGAAATATATTCCTATTCTGTGATCATAGTGTGATACCGCCACATCAAAGCTCCCCCTTGAAGTTTACTGAGTAAATTTGAATTTAGATTTATTGTGAACGATCGTAAGATAAAAAACATGCAGCAATTGTTGGATGAAATAACGTGTATTCTCCGGCCAGCTTTTGGTGTCGTTCGTTCATTATTTATTCCATACGAGGGACGAACAGTCACGGTAAATTCCATTATATTCATATTTTATTCACTCACCAACATCCTTCGCGCCATCATGTTTTATACTTTTAGACACTTAACAATATCCTGAACTTTATTTCATATATTATGCCGAGTTCATGGTCAGGAGTTAAATGTGTTCCAAAAACAGACGGAATTTTGTACTAGATATTTTAGTCCTTGTTTGAACTTTTCGCATTTAAAAATCCAGACTCTAGTAGTTAAAACTATAACGGCTGTTTGTGGTTCTCGAAAAAAGCGCTAAGAAAATTGCCCAAAGCCTTGCAGTCTGAGCGCTGCCATACATTAGGATAAATCGTTTTTATAGAATAAGCGTCAATTGTGGTGTAACTAAAATCATCGGTCAAGAAAGACATAAAAATTTATTAACCCTTCTAAACCGATGCTCCCGAAATTCATACTTTGGCCGTTCAATCACGTGACATGATCACTATGGATCAAATCAAAAAAAGATTGAAAATTTTCGAACTTTGACCGCAAAATTTATTATTTTTATCAATATAAAATTTATCAAAATTTTTATTTAGTCTTTCTTTGACTTAAAGAATCGTGCACAAGACTTCAAGGATGGTTCGGATGGTCGAGAGCCAATTTTGAGTTACGTAGCATCCGGTCATACTAGCTCAAAGCAAGGACTTACAAATTCAATTTTCTAATATAAAGCTTTTACAAGTAGACGAATTATGGTTTTTCTGAGATATTTTAAATATAACGTGTGACACGTTACATGTCTCTAAGAAATATGAGAACTTTTTTTCGAAGAGTTATATTATTTTTTTTTTTTTTGAAAAACGGCCGTTCCAATAAAAGGTGAGATGGTTTCTAACATAGGTTAAAGGGGGACATATTAGTTGTTCACAAACTTCTCTCGTCAGAAAATCTAGTTTATTCGTACCAATAAAGCTACCGATAGCTACCAATTTCGAATTTAGGTCTAGGTAAAAAATGTCGGCAAAAATCGAGGCAATGTAGAGGCAATGTAGCGCCATTGTGAAGTTTTCCGTTTCTGTCTTTACAAAACTCCCCTTCTTAATATAAGTTTGTTATTTTCCTCGTTTTTGCAAGTCTATAAAAAGCGACATATTCTACTTGATTACGACGGTATATCTGAACGACTTCTGCGGCCTAATTTACCTGACAACAGGGCTTTTATGGAAAATTGTAACACAAGTACTATCGATGAAGGCCGCCGGTTGTCACAGTACGAGTGGAAAAAAGAAACTGTAGCTGTTATGGTCTTTGCAAATGGCGGCCCTGATTTTTTCTGCCGAATGTCGGTCAATGTGCAAAAAATCAAAAGCGAAAAACACTTCTTTGCCGAGTTTTATAAAGAAGTCCGCAGTCGACTGACAAAAAAGTACAATTTTACGTTTTTCAATTTGATTATTGGTGGCCATGTGCGAAAATTGTACCAAGTTCTTGATGATGAGGTTTGTACCTATTTCGTGTATTTTCATGTTTGAAAATAGTTGATAGTATACACATATTGGTGGTATCAACTTGATACCACCAATATGTGTAGGAAAACTTAACTGGACTACTCTTCTACACAGTTATCTTTAAGATAATACGCATCGCCAATGAAGTGTGATGTCAACTCTCTGCTATTTGTGACGTTTGATCACTTTTTGCGGGGATTAAAGTCCAAGTGGCCACTAGCGGTTTTGCGTGGAATTGCGTAAGCACAGCAGTTCAGAAGACCTTATTATGCTTGAGGTCCAAAAAAATTCGTCAAAATACATTTCGTCAGAAGTCGTTTTATCAATGCTTTTTTTGTCAAAAATTAGACGAGCAACGTCAGAGTTAAAAATTATTTTTTTCAGTTGCGTTTGTCAGAAATTGACGAAAATAACACCAATTTTTTGGTTAGATTTATTTTTATTCTATTAAAGTTCGTAAATATCTTCAGGTTAATTTTCAATAAACAGTCCGCCAGCTGCGGCTGAGTATAGCTGACTTATCTTAATAACCTCAAATAGGATGGTAATTAATGATTTAACCTCGGATCACCTGACAAAATAGATCAAACCGTGGTCCAGGATACTGTCCAGCCTTGCATTATTTTAAAATTGCCAACATATATTATAAATAACATAAACAAATGAAACAATCTGGGTTTTCCTGTTTTCGGAGCAGTGCTTGGACCATCGGTTGCACGTTTTTGGTAGTAGAAGTGTATTAATTATTATTCAGCTCTCCCTGGTTCGAACGATTAATGAAATAGTTGCTGACGGTGTTTATGTCGCATGTGGTTTAGAAGCAATCGATGCGGAAAGGTTCGCCAAAGGATATTATAGAGTGGCCAAACGGGACGTGGGAGTTAAACCGGCTCCCAACATCAAATTGCCGCCACTTACGGTTAGACAGCCACGATATTCATACGAGTTTCGAAAACACTTAAATTTTGATCCAGGTAATATATACAAGGGAAACAAAGTCAAATCGTGGCGATTTTTTCAATAAAGGGACCGACTTTTTTAACACGGATTTCGTTAACACGGAATTTTTCTAACACGTTTATTTTAAGGCGGAATTTTTTTTAACACGGAAAGCCTCTTAGGAGATTAATTTCTTAACACGGATTTTGTTTAACACGTAGAGCTTCTTATGAGATTTATTTTTTAACACGGTATTTTTTTAACACTGATTTTATTTTTTGCAAATCATACTTAAGACGTTTTTTAACACAGAATTTTTCTAACACGTTTTTTTTAATATACGTGTTAAAAAATCAATCGCCCA
>SCLG01000327.1:61229-79871 GCA_004367875.1 Oikopleura albicans | reverse complement strand
GGCATTTTGTTAAGTTCGAGGCATTTTGTTAAGTTTAGGGGCGTTAAGTTCCGTAGCCAGGCGGTGTATATGAATAACTTTGTCCCTAGGACGGTTACTTTGTCCCTAGGGTAGCATGGTGAGGCACTCGAAAATTTAATTTATGGTTAGGTGCCCTTCGGACACCATAACCCTAACTTAAATTTTCTGCGAGACCTCACGCGTTCAGGACTTTGTCCCTAGGACGGTATGCGCCTAACTCTAACCCTCACCCTTTTTATTACAAAGTAACCAACCGCAATATCCAGATCATCACATACTTTTTAAAAAGGTTACAAGGGGTCAAGTCAGTTTTTTCTTTAACTTAGGCCAAGAAACTTTTCGGAGAAAAAACAACACTGGTAAGTTTATTTAAAAAAAACTAAAAAATACTAATTTTAATCAAATATTTATTAAATTGTGATTTTTCGCAAAAAAAAATTTCAACACGGAAAATAGAAATTCCGTGTTGAAAATGATTTATTTTTTAACACGGAAAATAAAAATTCCGTGTTAAAAATGATTTATTTTCTAACACGGAAAGCTTATTAGTAGATTGATTTTCTAACACGCATTTTTTTTAACACGGAAAAACTTATTACGAGAGTTACTTTTTAACACGTATTTTTTTAACACGACATTTAAAAAAAAACGTGTTAGAAAAATTCCGCGTTAACAAAATCCGTGTTAAAAAAGTTTCTCCCTTCAATAAAGACTCTATACTATAGAGAATTTTCATTTTTTGGTTGAAAATCCTGGAAGGAGGTGGAATATGATTGGTGGGAATTCAAACGCGTAGGTTAGATTATACATCTAAATAAAACATTAATCTCTTGTGTAATAACCACCAACATTCTTTTTTTATTTATATTGACAAAATAGTCACTATATTGCTTGATATGTTTCAAAAAGTTATTTCAATATTATGTGGTTATTTCAGAACTGGAAAGGACTTCTTTTACAATAAATCCGGGCGGCAGAAACACAAGAACCTCTTTTATGTCGATGGCTTCAAACGGGCGCGAGCAGACCACTATTTTACCGTCACAAAAACATTTAAATACATATGAAGATACATCTAAAGGTTAGCTTAAACATTCACTGTAACGCAAAAAAGTTAGTTCAGGTTAGCACTCTTAAAAAGTTTGTGTCACCAACGATGGAAAGGCATTCTAATAGACATGTATATTATAATACCGTTAAAATATGAGTTATAGAAAATGGCGTAGAAATTTCAACGACAAAGAAAACAACTCGGAGGAAAGCATCATTTTTATAAAATATTTTGATTTAACTGCACGCTCTAAATAAACTAAACAAGTGTGAAGTACAGTTCCGACCTTCTAGTTGAGCACCTTCTAGTTGAGCACGACTGCCTACTTGTGCACTTTTTCAGGAAATTTTACAAGACTGGCAAAAAGTATTTTTGGTTTGCCAGGCAAAACTTGTTGATTCAATTTTATATTTTTTAGTTCTAAACGATAAAGGAATCAATTTTGTGTATATTTATGACTCGAAAACGCCCTAAAAACTAGTAGTTAAGTTGATAATGACAATTTTACCAAATTTTGCACGACCCTCTAGTTGTGCACGACTGCCTAGTTGAGCACGTTTTTCGGAAACGCAAATTGCACAACTAGAAGGTCGGGACTGTACATACACGAATAAAGAATATTTTACATATGATAATAAACCACGCCAATTTGGCCTTCGAACATATATACATATATGTATGTAGCTAGTTTGGTGAAAATTAAGTATTAACAAAATTAAACAATAAAATTCAAGAAAAGTTAAACAGGTTCAAAAATCAAAATTAAGTGCGAACCACGAACGGCAGAAAACAGTTTTTGCTCAAAGGTCTCAGTGTTTATTTTTGCGATGCCAATAATACTAAAATATTGTACAAGATATGATACAGTGCTAGTACTTGAATTGGATATTAATTTAAACATCATATTAATTTAACATCATTAACAGTATTTAAAAAAATAATTGAAATTCAAGTATTTTGAGGAAAGGTATGAGTGAATTTGCAGAAATGGCGTTAGTTATTATTTTTTTCCCTTTAGTCAGTGTTTTGCGGTTGCGTGGATTCAATTTTCTTTTTTCGGTTCTTTTTAATACTCGTTGTTTTTGCCAATTGTTTACTCAACTGGACCACCTGAAAATTGGTTTTTACTACTGCTATTTTTTATAAAAGTCATACAGTTCCTGCGTTTTCACTTGGGATCGCGGGTAAAATGGTTATGATTATTAATTTAAAGGTAATTATTCATCATTTTTTTCATTTTAATCGGTTAATTGATTTAAGTAGTTAATGCCCTAAACTTTATGGTCAATAAATTATGGACCATAATTTATGGTACATATAATCAAGAACAATTTTAACTTTCAAAAACTCATTTGATTTTTTCAGTGGTATGTCACACCTTATTTGAACAAAAATGTGGTCCCGCAAAACGAGTCCCGCATAGCGGGGACCACGCGTCGCGATATGAGTAGAACCCAGCATGTTTTTATGTGATTACTAGACAAATCATTCAGGTGACTAGTTGCATCATAATTATAGGTATTGTTAATTATTATTATCTTTTTTGGCTTAGAAATTCGAATTCGACGATAAATAGAAAATTTTGTAACATAAGCATTGACATCACTCAGAGATATCGATAAACTACAATGTGTCTTATTTGAGCGTCCGCGTTTGAGCTCCAAAAAACGGCAGTGCGGTTTTTCAAAAAAATGTTCTTTAGGGAATACTTTTTCGTCACGAATTTCAAATCTATTATTATATTTATATATAAAGCGTCTGGAGATTTCGCTGAAAAACCATTTCCTCGAAAAACTTTTTTGTAAAAACCGCGCTGCTCGAAAAAACGCTCTCATTTTTCTCATCAATCACAAGCCGATTTTCTAATGCAGTGGAAAAAACTGCGACGCAAAAACGCGAACACCTCTAATAGCTCCAGCTGTATCGAGCTACTGGAAAAATTTTCAATTTTTCTATAAATTAAATTCAAAATCAGACTCAGCAAGAAATATTTCTGGTGATGGCTATGTTTAGTATGGTAGTAGAGCTTCAGAACACAACAAACCCCTTCATCTCCGGATACATCTTAATATATTTGTGTTAATAAAACATATGCAAAAATATGTTTCTACTATACCGTGTGTCCCCGTTTATCACATATTCAGTAAATTAGTGACTATTATAGTCACTTACTATAGACTTCACTCGTGAAATTTTTTGAGAATACGATATATCCCAACTGGTATGTGCATATATGTACGCGACTTTTTTTATATACAGTCCTCCCTCCTTTAAGTGCCGCGTTTTTGCCGGCTTAACTGCGGTACCTAAGGGAAGGAGGGTACCGAAAAAAATCAGAAATGTATTTTTTCCTATAAACGACATTTTCGACTACAATTATTTTAGAAAATAAAAGTAGGCGAAAATAACGGTTTCGTATTCTTCCAATATGTGACATTGTCGGTTCCCGAAGTCCCCGATTGATGCTGTTTACTGTTTTGTATAGTGTCACTNAAAGTAACAATTTTGGATATACACGTTATATCATTATCACTATTTTGATATTGACACTATTTGAAGTTGTCGTTTGTTGAAAACATGAATTTTTGAAAAAAAACATTTCTGAAAGGGCAAAATTATCTGAAAAAAATTATTTTTCAAAACACACATTTCTGATTTTTTTCGGTACTGGGAAGGAGGACTGTATATAAGGTATAAGCAGGCCCGCGGGGCAAAACGGACTGACCTATTGATTTTTGTGAAAGTCAGAATAGCGGTAATTGTGGTAAGTTGCGCTAACCGGACGGTTGTACAAAAACCGGTCAAATTCATTTTTTCTTAGATTTGAAAGAAATTGGGCACAAAAAGCTTTCCGGCATGTTCACTCAGAGTGAACCCTGGTTATGGTGTCTTTTTTAATTTTCGTCTCCAAAGTCCTGTAACTCTTATAGGGATGTTTGAAAAAACTTTTTAGTCTCTCGTTGTCTTAAAACGCGACTTCTGAATGACTCGTGAAAGCCGTTAGTAATTCTAGAAAACTAAGATAACCATTGTGTTAAAACTTTACGATAATCTAAACCAACCGAAAATAAAACATTATGTCCAAAAATTGATATGGGGTGTATTGGCATTTTTGTCAACCGAAATTTTGACCTAATATTCACCAAAAATGGAATACGACAGACGTTTCCCATGACAGCCAACTCATTTTTTGACAAACCCTGTTTTTGTAAAAACAAAAATCGAGAATTGTTATCGTTATCTATGGGAATATCATCTAAACAGAAGCACCCTTGGATCCCATCAAACTTGGCAATGACTGTTTACACAGGTTAAAATAATCTTTGATTATCAAAATTGATATTGTTTACTTTTAGGGCACTTATTTCAGACAAGATTTTTACGGGAACCTTCTGACTTTCCGAGATAAGTAAATATTTTTTGAAGATCCGATTTTTAAAGCTTAAACCAATTCTTACCTGAAGAGTCTTCCGCCGGGTATCAATAACCTTCCTAATGTATTTTTTCAATGTTTTCTGTTGTTTTCGTTCGTGAACCTATTATGGACATTTTAATACAGTCTCTGCGCAGTTATCTGTACGGCATTATTATACAACAAAAGTTTACAATGTAATATCGGCCAGATAAATGCGCAGCGCTTAGAATATGATGATATGGTTCCTCGGAAACTATTGCCGAGAAACTTCCGGTCAGAAACTACCTGTTCTTCATCAATAAAATTGTTTAGGCGTTGCTCGAGGATTTCATTTCGTAATTTTTCTTGCTCGAGGTTTTCCTGAAGTGCTTTTATCATTTGCATTTGTGTCTGGTCTGATCGCATTCTCGAATCAACTTCATTCGAAAGGGCAGAATCGAACTGCTTTTCCTTTCCTTGGCGGGATACCGTTAATCCCGCGCCACAACTAATTATCAATTTTACTCAATTATATATAGTCCGCATTTAAGGGGGTTACACCACTAGCTGAANATTTGGGCACTTATGGAGCAGAAAATGTTTGAAGTTATTTATACAAAAAAAACTTAATTGATAGCGTTAACCATTCAATTTTTATGATAGATTTTTGTCGACATTTTTTTTCGAGAATTTGAGGTGTTGTAACCCCCTTAACTCCGCTTTTAACTCCCAGGGGTCCATGTGATCAGATCTTATCACACCGTCCTAATTTGTGTGAAATTTCGGTAAAAGAAGTCTTTATCAAAAATCGCTGATAGATGCGTGGACATAATTCCAAGAAGCATCTTTTTGAAAAAAAAGGAAATATAATCTGACCACAAAGGTATCAAAATTTACCACGTCTCAAGTTGTTGTCAATTTCTAACTTTTGATTGAGCGGGTTTTTATCCGCCCGGGATCCTTAGGAGTTAAGTTTCCAAAAACATGCCACTCATGGAACGGAAGATTAAAAATTGAACAAAATTTCAAAAGTATTTGTTTTCATTTTATACTTGGATCACTAGGAATAGAAGTAAAAAGAAAAATCGAAAAAAAACTGGAAAATCCGAATCGTTTTTTTTTTGAAAACCAAAATTTAAATAGATTGTAATACACGCACCTTTGTATAGCAATAACCGTGAAAACGTACAACATAAGGTCTAAAATGAATTATTTTATGTTTTCAATGAAGAAAAACTGTACTGTGTGTAGGTTCCCCGACTGACGCAATTTTGCCTAAAAACGTTATGAATTACATTTTGTATATGGACATTACTAAAATTATGTCCGTCTGGACACCGACACACGGTCTTATACATTTATTTATCGATATATCAACGCGTATTTAAAGTTAATACTCAAGTATTTTTTGTAGAAGCATCCACGCAATCTATTAACAAGATATTATATCTAATTTACATCCATTTCTATCTTTTACGTTGATTGGGACACCACGTGGATTAAGCTACAAAAAGACTAAAGTAACAAGTTATTAATTGTCCGCGCAAGACCATTGATAAGTTGTATGGCGGTCAATTCAGTTGTCCGCGCTTCTCTCTTTTTCTCTCTTCTTCTTTTTTGTTTGGCGGACAACTGCATATTCTCTGCCAAACATCGCCAGATAATAATCATGATTTTTGTAACAATGTAAATATGATGAAGTGAACAACGTCACCTGTGATTGTACATAAGAATCATCTTGAACTAGATTTCCATGATTTTCATGTTTGGCTTTTGATTTACCCGATGTTTATACGTTCTTTTCCAACATCACCTTGACTTTTTTTCATTTTCAAAAGAACAAATATGTACCGAATAATTATTTTTGAACTTTTAAGAACTCGAACTTCAAGCACTAATTATAGTATTTGAAAATTGACCTATATTGACGTAAAATTGACATATGTGTATGTTTTGGGATAATAATTTTTGCTTTGGTTGAATTAACTCCCAGGTGAATCACCGGGTTTAGTACGTACAAAGACCTTTTGGGCGAAATGTTCTTGTTTGCACCTTTCTATGGGAGTTAGGGACCCGATTATTTTGAAGGAGCCCTTCTTTTGGTATGCCCGATTTTTGGTACTAAAGTTTCAATTGGTAGCACTTCTGTTGGTATTAAAACTTCATTTCGTATTTACTACAGGTTTAGCCTCATGAAAATCGGCTGAGCGTTTCTAGAATAGAGCAATTTTCTTCTTTTTTCTTGCAATGGGGTGCTCCTATTGGCCAATATCATTTTAAAATATGCCGACACGGTATACTAGAAACGCACAGCCGATTTTCATGAGACTAAACCAGTAGTATGCCTTTTTGGTACAAAATACTTTGCTTCAATTGGTACTGAGAGTTGTTGAGTTTCAAAAAAAAGCATACCAAAAAAGTACAAAAAGAAGCGCTTGGTATCAAAAAACATAAGTACCAATTAAAGCTTTAGTACCAAAAAATCGCGTACCAAAAAAAACGCTTCTTGGTTCTGTTTACTAGATACTTTTGGTGGCCCTCGAATCTCCCCTTGACGGTTAGTAATTCAGTTTATCTCAAATTTACCAGACGATGTCACACTTATAAATTAAAATTCGTGTTATACATGTTTGAATGTAATCCAAAAATGTAATATTGTATGTTCTAATGAATACATTCAGACCGATTTCAGGTTTTATAAAAGTGCTAATTGAGAGCATGCTGCGAGTCTCAGAGGAGCGCTGGCCTTTGACCTTGAGGTTTTCAGACTAATTTTCGAACTAAAAAAGTCACACCAAATGACATGACCGTCAATTTGCTCATTAGTGTCAATTAGTGTCAATTGGTCCATATGAACTTCGGGATTTGAGCTTAAACTATCAAAGAAATAGCTTTCCGTTTCTTTTGAAGAATTATTAACTAATAGTTGTTAACTAAAAGTTGTTAACATACACTTACTTCTTTCATACACTGTACTTCTTGCAAGATTTTTAAGATTTAAAGATTTCTAGGAACAACCGCGGTTGGCCGAAAATCAATAGCGACAGAAAGATTTAATTTGTGTTTCTAAAATTAAACACCTAGTAGTAATTATGTAACATAATTTACGGTCAAATTGCGTAAATAATTGATCCCTTTGCAAATTGCGAGATATAATTACACAATGGATAGGTAAATTATACATATAATTTGCGGAGAATTTCTTGAGTTTTGCTACCCGTACAATTCTGGAAGTTTTTATGGTATTTCAATTTTTTTTTGATTATCGTCACTGTTTTATGTGGACATTTTTTTAGTGGCGAAAAACTCTTTATTCAAATATGTTCGGAAGCATTTAAGCAAAATCACATAATTTATTAATAGACTCAAAGAAAATTCAATATTTACCTAGGCTGATTTTAAACTTTAATAAATGACGTTAATTTTTTCGCATTCAAAAATAAAAAATATGTTTTTAGATAAAGTCAAAAATCGTGTTATGTGACATAACTTATGTGACATAACTTATGTCGAAAGGTTTCGCATTTTCAAAGTTTTCTCCGTATTTTTTTATTGCACGACGCTAGAAGAGGTCAATATTTCATAATTTTCCCTGTTACCGTGTATCCCACACTAAGAATGCTCGCTTTTATATGTAAAAAGGCCTAAAAGCGAGCATTTTTAGTGTGGGATGCACGGTATAATTTCAAATGTTCGAAAATTTTATATTTATTTCAGGAAATTTTCTATAATTTTTTGGACTTTTCATAAAATTCTAGCTTTGCATAAATTTCTGTGAACTTTCATGATACTTTCACTTTTTGCTAACGTTGCTTCACAGCGCGTCTGAGGCCAATGTGGCTGTCAAACTTTCATGATAAAAGGCAGCATTTTCTAAATATCAGTACCCTACTTTATGTTCCAATTCCAAAAATGACAGTATGAGGTTCAACAACGCGCTTCTCGCTTTTCTAGTTTTTAAACCTATTAGAATACAAACTTGAGAAAGCGATTTTAACCCATACCGTATAGTCTAAAAAGGTAAAAAATGTCTAAAAGACTAAATTGATTTTTAATTAATAAACTGTTGTCTTTCTTAGACAAACTATTGTTTTTGGGTCATTTCTCTCGCATCAATCAGGCGCAAATGAACAGATAGGAAAAAGTGCTTCCAGCAGGAATCTGTTTTTATCATTGCAAATGGATTTACAGTTGTCAAATCAGAAAAAAAGCAAAAAAAAAGAGAAAAAACGTACGGTCTGATCTTTGTTCATTGTCAAAATGAAAATGTTAAATGCTATCATCAGTTTGTTCTTATGACAATTTTATGGAAGGCTGTAAATAGAAAGTTAAATTTGTATTTCAGATTCCCACTTCCTGAGCATTTTATTTTTGTTGCGAGTCGCGAATAAATGCAGTAATTTGGTAAATGTTATGAAACGGAATTTGGTTCCATAAAAAGGCGTCGGAAATAATCAATCTAGTAACATCAAATAATGTGGCAAATCGCACACATAAAAAAGCTTAACTTCCGTTTTGTTATGCGGAAGTTGNAAAAAAAAATTGAAAATAAAATAAGGATGTTCGTCAAACTTTTGAATAAGATTTTTGACGAAAAAAAAAAGTTAAAAATAAGATAAGTGGGTTCGTCAAATTTTTGACCTAAATTTTTGACGAAAAAATTATGTTAAATTTTATAATTCTGTTCGTCAAATTTTTGACTAAGATTTTTGACGAAAAAATTATTGAAAATTTTATAAGTATGATCGTCAAAATTTTGACGAAATATTCCTTTGACGAAGTTCTTTGACGACTCGTTTTTGACGAACTTATTTATTGACGACTTTTTTTTTTTGACGAAAACACCATAAACCAAATACAGTATCTATTTTACATCCATGTGTATCTTTTTAGTGGATTGGGACACCGCGTGGATTTTGCTACAAAAAGTCCAAATTAACAAATATGTAATTGTCCGCGCGCGGCCGTTAAATTGTGCGGCGGTAAATTATGTTGTCCGCGCTTCTCTTTTTTCTCTTTCTCTTCTTTTTTTGTTTTGTTTCGCGTAGAACTGCATATTCTCTGCCAAAAATATCCAGATAAAAAATCATGATTTTAATCGCAATGTAAATATGATGAAGTGAACAACGTCACCTGTGATTGTACATAAGAATCATCTTGAACTAGATTATCATGATTTTCATGTTTGGCTTTTGATTTACCCGATGTTTATACGTTCTTTTTCAACATCACCTTGACTTTTTTCGTTTTCAAAAGAACAAATATGTACCGAATAATTATTTTTGAACTTTTAAGAACTCGAACTTCAAGGTCCCAAGCACTAATTATAGTATTTGAAAATTGACCTACATTGACGTAAAATTGACGTATGTGTATGTTTTAGGATCATAATTTTTGCTTTGGTTCAATTAACTCCCAGGTGAATCACCGGAATTAGTACGCACAAAGACCTTTTTGGGCGAAATTGTCTTGTTTGCACCTTCCTATGGGAGTTAGGGACCCGATTATTTTGGAGAATAAGCATATCTACCAAAAAGGCATTAAAACGAAAAGAAGCACTTGGTATCAAAAAACATTAGTACCAATTGCTTCCTGATTTTGGTGACTAGATAATTGTGGCGACCCTCAAATCTGCCATTGACGGTTAGTAATTTAGTTTTTCTCAAATTCACCACAACATGTCACAATTGTAAATTAAAACTCGTGTTATACATGTATGAATGTAATTCAAAAATGTAATATTGTATGTTCTAATGAATACATTCAGACCGATTTCAGGTTTTATAAAAGTGCTAATTGAGAGCATGCTGCGAGTCTCAGAGGAGCGCTGGCCTTTGACCTTGAGGTTCTCAGACTAATTTTCGAACTAAAAAAAGTCACACCAAATGACATGACCGTCAATTTGCTCATTAGTGTCAATTAGTGTCAATTGGTCCATATGAACTTCGGGATTCGAGATTAAACTATCAACGAAATAACTGCTCGTTTCTTTAGTTGTAAATATACATTTCTCAAGATTTTTAAGATTTAAAGATTTCTTGGAACTACCGTCTGTCGGGGCTGAAATCAACGCATGTATTTGAAAAAAAAAATCAAAATTTTCTGAAATTAAACAACTAGTAGTAATTATGATTCAATACAACGAAAGTTAGGGGTCATGACTCATGAGAGGTCATGACTCATGGAGGGTCATGACTCATGAGAAATACAAATTCGTATAATTCTGGAAGTTTTTATGGTATTTCATTCTTTTTTTTCATTATTGTTACTGTTTTATGTCGACATTTCGTTTAGTGGCAAAAACACTTTATTCAAATATGTTCGGAAGCATTTAAGCAAAATCACATAATTTATTAATAGAGTCAAAGAAAATCCAATATTTACCTGGGCTAATTTTAAACTTTAATAAATGACGTTAATTTTTTGTCATTCAATTACTGTGTGGTCCAGCAATGAATCAGTTGGGGCAAAGTTCCGCTCAAGCCCTACGCAAGCCCTACGCGTAAGTTAAAAAATTCAGGTAAGTTAGAAAAATTCACGTAAGTTAGCAAAATTCATGTGAGTTAACAAAATTCACGTAAGTTAAGAAAATTCATGTAAATTAACACCTTTTTCGAAAAGTTTTGTTAACTTATGTAGCTACGCGTAGGTAGGTGGTATATTTAAAATCTGCAAACAATTTTCATTTTGGGGAATTTTCAATACATTTATGGAGAATTTTTCGGGTAATTTTCCATGAATTTTTGGGGAATTTTTCTTAAATTTTTGGGATTTTTAACGAAGTTTTAGCTTTACATAAATCCTCTGAACTTTTACGATAAATGAAAATGTCTGAATTAATGTCTGAGGTTTTGAAAATAATTGTTTTTACATTCCAAATTGGAACTTCCCATGCTTTTCGTAATTTCGTCCATTTTGTTTTTTGCGTATTTAAACTGTTGGAGTTTGTAAATCTTAATGTTTAATTTAAAAAAAGTCTAAAAATGTAAAAAGAGGTCTAAAAAACTAAATTTGTTCATAAACTGTTATTTTTCTTAAACAAACTATTGTTTTTGGGTCATTTCTCTCGCATCAATCAGGCGCAAATGAACAGATAGGAAGAAAGTGCTTCCAGCAGGAATCTGTTTTTATCGTTGCAAATGGATTTACAGTTGTCAAATCAGAAAAAAAAAGAGAAAAAACGTACGGTCTGATCTTTGTTCATTGTCAAAATGAAAATGTTAAATGCTATCATCAGTTTGTTCTTATGACAATTTTATGGAAGGCTGTAAATAGAAAGTTAAATTTGTATTTCAGATTCCCACTTCCTGAGCATTTTATTTTTGTTGCGAGTCGCGAATAAATGCAGTAATTTGGTAAATGTTATGAAACGGAATTTGGTTCCATAAAAAGGCGTCGGAAATAATCAATCTAGTAACATCAAATAATGTGGCAAATCGCACACATAAAAAAGCTTAACTTCCGTTTTGTTATGCGGAAGTTGACAGTTTGAATGAAAAAATAAATGTTTTTAACCTTGAGGTGGCCGTTCGAAACGATAACTTTTGCTCATGACTGTTAAAAGTAACTAAATTGTGGGCATATTAGGTCGAGAATTAATTCTTTTTCTTCCCCATTTTCGCGAAAAACTATTTCTGCGAGTCGCGTTTTCTTGCCTTTTCCGCGAAAAACGTTTTCTTTGTATTTCCCGCGAAAAACTTTATTCGTATTTCCCGCGAAAAACTGTTTCCGCGAAAGACTGCGGTGGCCCTAAAATTTACTGTATAACAAAGCAAACGGTTACCATACCCTATCCGAATTCGGCATGTCGCGGCAAGATATTAGTAAAATACAAAAAACTGACCTCTGATACCATTCAGATAATCATTTAATCTGATGAGAAAATGCCGAGTAATATTTGCAGACTCTCGAAGGTGACTTTGATTTTAAGTGTTTCCTGTTTTGGTAGACTAGATTTGCTCAATGAATAAACAAAAACATCTGACCGTTTCCTGACCAACCAAAAGAAAAGCCAAAAAAAAAAAATCAAAAAAAAGATGTTTTAGTACTCTTACTTACTAAAAGTGTATCAAAATTATGAACTATTTCGAGGCTTTAGGGGCCATTTATCAAGTAACCAGTTGAAGTGGACCTAAAATTTAACCAACTAAAGTCCACTATCTGGTAATGCAAACAATTTACGAGGTCTTGCTATAATTAAATTATCGGTTTCAAATCCTGCGTACCTGTAAATTATAATAATTTACCGGTACGCCCGATTTGAAACCGATTTAAATATGTAATTCCGAGAAAAAATAATATTACGTCGTAATTTTGAATATTTTGAAAATGCCACAAAAATGGGGGCGCCACAAAAATCGTCTCAAAGAGCAAGAGAAATATCTTTTAGCGCCATTTTGACTTTACCACGTCATTTCACCGACAACACCCGGTACTTTTTATACCAGAAGTTTTTATCATAAATTTAATAATTCGTTAAACGTATATTTGATTTCGCTTTTAGCTTCAATCTCACGGGAATTTTGCGTGATTTGGATTGTCAATTACTGATTAGTTGTCGCAGAAAATCACGGTTCCAATCCAACACCGTTTTCTTCAAATATTTTTAGTAATTACAATTTCCTGAAATCTCTTTGAATTTATATCATATAATTTCCAAACAGTCTGAATTTCGCACCGGATGCCTAGACAATTATTATGATATGTTTAAGAGATGTTTAAATAGACTATAATATTTTTTGCCGCACTACAAATTTTACAAGACATTCTACAATGATGTGCAGCTGGCCTAACTTTTAATTCAAAGTATATTGATTTAAGACTCTCGAATCGTAAAGTTTTTTTAGAAAAATATAATTTGACATGTCAGTGAGGAATTGAATCTGGTTTAACTTCGAAAATTTTACAAATCATTGGTGTTTTTTAGGGATGAAGCCGTGAAGGGTATTTTGGCGATCATTTGTTGAACATTTTTGCGCAAAATGCTTACCCACTGGCGGCCAGTGGCGGTCAGTGACTGGCCCTATATACTGCCCAGTTTCTATCAATTAGTTTTAGAAACAATACTCAATGTTGGTCTATCGATTAACTGTTTTTAATTCATTCCATTCTGTAAATAGGGACGTTTATATTCTCAAAAATGGGGTCTTTCTCGGCAGCACTGTTTATTGGGGCCCTGGAATTAATGTGTATCGAAATAAATTTATAATGCAAAATTTTGTATTCCGGTATTTCAAATTATAGTCAGTGAAATAAAGTTTAACTTCAAGTTGGGAAAAGTGTCTTTGACGCTGTAAATGCATTTGTTATGCATTATCATGAAACGTTTTCTGAATTTCATTTACAAATATAACAATTTTTTATGCAGCTTACATCTCTCGAAATCAATTTTATTCGTCATTCCCCCGACTTTTGGTGATCCATTCCTTCTAAAAAGGGGAGACACATACTGTGTTTCAAAAAAGTAAATAGTAGAGTTTTTGTCTAACACAATCATAAGTTCATACTCAACTTTAATCCATCAATATCCGGTTTATCAACTATGACATTATTGAAATTCATTATGCGAAGACACTTATATGACGGTCAAATTCATATCATTGTGCGCTTTTGTATACACCGGAAACCTTGGAGTTAGACCGGTTAAATTTACCCTTATGGCTCATAAGTTATGGTCCATAACATACAAATTGTGTCATCATACTGTGATTTCACTTCTAAAAATGCTCTCTTGCGCCAAAACATTTCTCCAATTGTATTTTTTATTTGTTATTTTGCTATTGGGGTCTACGGCTCTAATTGCATGTAGTTAAAAGTTATTTTCCGCCAATTGGTCTCATTTCGAATTTTTCTCTAGTATGATCCCTATAAAAAATATTTATGAGAATTCAGGAAAAATTATGAAAAACTGTACTTAAATCTATTAGACTTTAACTGCCCAAAATTTGGTCCACAAAATTATTAAAAATACTAAAAAAAATACTTTTAAAGAATACTTAAAAAAATACTTTTAAAAAATACTTAAANTTCCTGAGCATTTTATTTTTGTTGCGAGTCGCGAATAAATGCAGTAATTTGGTAAATGTTATGAAACGGAATTTGGTTCCATAAAAAGGCGTCGGAAATAATCAATCTAGTAACATCAAATAATGTGGCAAATCGCACACATAAAAAAGCTTAACTTCCGTTTTGTTATGCGGAAGTTGACCGTTTCAGTGAAAAAATAAATGTTCTTAACCCTGAGGTGGCCGTTCGAAACGAAAATTGATAAATTTTGCTCATGGCTGTTAAAAGTACAGTCCTCGTCCCCAAATCGGCAAAGATTTTTTCAAATTTTTCAATCACCCCAATTCGGCAAGTCGCCAAATCGGCAAGGATTTGTCGATTTTTCGGATTAACAGCTTAGCTTTAACTCCCATGGGAAGTGTTTGTATATATGGAAACAACCCTTTTCATCGATATGAGGTTAAAAGAAATATGTATAACCCTGATTTTACCTATTTTAATCTATTAAAAACATATTTTACCAAAAATATATGATTATTAGGCCTTAAAACGCTAAAAATACCAAATGACCCCAAATCGGCAGGAATACCCCAAATCGGCAAGGATTTTATTTTCCTTTTTGTTGCCGATTTGGGGACGAGGACTGTAACTAAATTTTGGGCATATTAGGTCGAGAATTAATTCTTTTTGTTCCCCATTTTCGCGAAAAGCTATTTCTGCTAGTTGCATTTTCTTGCCTTTTCCGCGAAAAACTTTATCTGTGTATTTCCCGCGAAAAACTTTTTATTTGTATTTCCCGCGAAAAACTTTATTCGTATTTCCCGCGAAAAACTGTTTCCGCGAAATATTACGGTGACCCTAAAATTTACTGTATAACAAAGTAACCGAATTCGGCGTGCCGCGGCATGATATTAACAAAATCCAAAAAAAAATGACCTCTGATATCATTCAGATAATCATTTAATCTGAAGAGAAAATGCCGTGTAATATTTGCAGACTCTCGAAGGTGACTTTGATTTTAAGTGTTTCCTGTTTTGGTAGACTAGATTTGCTCAATGAATAAACAAAAACATCTGACCGTTTCCTTACCAACCAAAGGAAAGACCAAAAAACTCAAAAAAAAGATGTTTTAGTGCTCTTACTTACTAAAAGTATATCAAAATTCTGAACTATTTCGAGGCTTTAGGGGCCATTTATCAAGTAACCAGTTGAAGTGGACCTAAAATTTAACCAACTGAAGTCCACTTTCTGGTAATGCGAACAATTTACGAGATCTTGCTATAATTTACCGGTATGCCCGATTTGAAACCGATTTCAATATGTAATTCCGAGAAAAAATAGTATAACGTCATATATTGTGGCATTTTGAATATTTTGAAAATGCCACAAAAATGCGCCACAAAAATGCGCCACAAAAATGCCACAAAAATGGCCCGGGCGCCACAAAAATCGCCTTAAAGACCAAAAAAAAATATCTTTTTAGCGCCATTTTGACTCTCCCGCGTTCATTTAACCGACGACACACGGTACTTTTTATACCAGAAATTTTTACCATAATTTAAATAATTTGTTAAACGTATATTTTATGTTTTTTAGTGACTTTCGCTTTTAGCTTCCTGAATTTCGCACCGGATGCCTAGACAATTATTATGATATGTTTAAGAGATGTTTAAATAGACTATAATATTTTTTTGCCGCACTACAAATTTTACAAGACATTTTACAATGATGTGCAGCTGGCCTAACTTTTAATTCAAAGTATATTGATTTAAGACTCTCGAATCGTAACGTTTTTTTTAGAAAAATATAATTTAACATGTCAGTGAGGAATTGAATCTGGTTTAACTTCGAACATTTTCTAAATCATTGGTGTTTTTTAGGGTTGAAGCCGTGAAGGGTATTTTTGTGATCATTTGTTGAACATTTTCTCGCAAAATGCTTACCCACTGGCGGACAGTGGCGGTCAGTGACTGGCCCCATATATACTGCCCAGTTTTTTCAATTGGTTAAAACAATACTCGATGTTGGTCTAACGATTAACTGTTTTTTATTCAATCCATTCTCTAAATAGGGACGTTTATATTCTCAAGAATGGGGTCTTTCTCGGCCGCACTGTTTATTGGGGTCCTGGAATTAATGTGTATTGGAATAAATGTATAATGCAAAATTTTGTATTCCGGTATTTCATAAATTATAGTCAGAGAAATAAAGTTTAACTTCAAGTTGGGAAAAGTGTCTTTGACGCTGTGTCTACTTCGTAATTGCATTTGTTATGCATTATCAAGAAAACGTTTTCTGAATTTCATTTCAACTCTCAGGGAGAAGGAGTTTTTGGGAACCCGTAGAGGGAAAATGTGTGTAAATAAACACGCACTTCAAAAATTCACAATAATTCGAAATAATTCAAAAAAAAAAACTGGTAAAGCCAAGTGGTAAAGCTCGTCAAACAACGTCGATCTGATACAATTTGTATACTGTATAACAATTTTTTATGCAGCTTAAATCTCTCGAAATCAATTATATTCGTTATTCCCCCGACTTTTGGTGATCCATTCCATCTAAAAAGGGAAACACATACTGTGTTTCAAAAAAGTAAATATTAGAGTTTTTGTCTAACACAATCATAAGTTCATACTCAACTTTAATCCATCAATATCCGGTTTATCAAGTACGACATTATTGAATGCGAAGACATTTATATGACGGTCAAATTCATATCATTGTGCCCTTTGTATGCACCGGAAACCTTAGAGTTAGACCGGTTTAAGTAACCCTTATGGGCCATAAGTTATGGCTCATAAGTTATGGTCCATAACATACAAATTGTGTATCATCATACTCTGATTTCACTTCTAAAAATGCTCTCTTGCGCCAAAATATTTCTCCAATTGTATTTTTTATTTGTTATGTTGCTATTGGAGTCTACGGCTCTAATTGCATGTAGTTAAAAGTTATTTTCCGCCAATTTGGTCTCATTTTGAATTTTTCTCTGGTATGATGCCTATAAAAAACATTTATGAGAATTCATGAAATATTATGAAAACTCTACTTAACAGTCAGGCGCATCGAGTTTACTATAACAGTCATGCGCATCTGGGGTAGCTAGCTACCCAATTTTCTCCAAACAATGAACGGATTTTTTCGATTTTTATTTTATTTTGAAGCCCTATTCTTCTTCTCTTACTTGGGTGATTTTCAACCATAACCCTCGTCCTCCACGGACCCAAACGTAAAAACAATTAAAAACAAATTTTCTTTCATATAAAAACGTAAAATTTTTTTTTTTTGATTTCAAATCCCTTGTCCGTTTTTTTAAGAGTGTGAACCATATGACCTTTTCTAGAAATAGTGCGAATGCCTTCTTGTCCGAAAAAAAAAACAAAATTGTTTTCTTTGAGACGTGGAAACGCTAATATACTCGCCTCAATCGCCTTCAGATCTTCGTTATTCTTGCATGTAGTCAGAAAAACAAAAAAAGAAAATCTAGGTTCCGCCGCTTCAAACAGTCCCACACCTGGACTATTGCACTTTTTAATTTTTTTTTTGGCGCGATGTTAGAGAGAATAGATGAGGCATCATCAACGATAGGGGCATTTTGTAACTAGAGTAACAGTATTATTTTAAAACAAGTTTTTGTTCATCGTTTTTAGCAAAATTTTGCAAAAAAGGCGATTTTTAGTGCCAAATTTCATTTAGAAAAAAAATGCCCCTATCGTTGCTATAGAGTAGGTCTTTCTCTTTTGATAGGCTTTATGGAAAAAATAATAAATTCAGCCGTATAGGAGTGGGACTATTTTATAAATTTATTTTTGAACTACTACAGAGCGCTGTGGGGGTATTTGCGTTGAGTTATGGTTTTATTGTTTTCGCAATATCAACCGAGAAGCATTTATCTAGTAGCATGCAAGGTTTGAGATTAATTGTTAACGCACTTTCAGAGAAATGTAGTAATTCCCGCTCACACGTTTTTCAAGAAAAATGGGTGTTTCCCACTCTTAATTATCACAGGCCGTTCTCTTTTTATTTTGAAATAAAGTGAAAATGGGTAGCTACCCAATATGCGTATGACTGTTAAATCTATTAATCTTTAACTGCCCAAAATTTTGTCCACAACAATTATTAAAAATACTACAAAAATACTTTTAAAAAATACTTAAAAATTAGTAAAAAA
>SCLG01000327.1:20364-52047 GCA_004367875.1 Oikopleura albicans | reverse complement strand
ATTAGCGAAGTCTTCTAAAATTTTATTAAACACTGTAATAACCAAACCTTAAAAGTGTTTTCGAAGCAGGTTCCACAAAAGTCAAACCAGAGGTCACAAATTACCAACCAAAGACCACAAATTTCCAACCAGAACGAGCAAGTTTCTGACCAAGAACCACAAGTTTCAGATCAAACGGAGCAAATCTCCAATCAAGTACCCCAGATTTCTGACCAAGTGCCACAAATTCCCGAGCAGGTTTCAGATCAACTCGCTCAATGCCCCAAAAATGACCCTAATAATGGCTACAGAAGTGTGTGTCGGCTACACGAAACACGCGATATCGTAATGGAACGATTTTACAAATATGTTGGCGAAGAAATTGAGCAATCGCAGCAAAAAGAAATTATCAAACAATTCAGCACACTTTACTCCCAGCTGAGGGTGTTGAAATTTACTACAAGTTAAACTAATAGCCTATGACTCATAGGGGTCCATTTGATTTATAATTTCATCAAAACGGCACTTTAAGGATATCACATTTGTAATTACGTGTAATTGCACGCAGACAATTATAATTTTCCAGGCGTTTTTCGAGACTACAGTCCTTGATTCCATAAGGGGTGCTTCAATAACGGCCGTTTATTCCTCCAAAAACGGCCGTTTATTCCATAACGGTCCTTCTTTCCTCAAAAAGCGGCCGTTTACCCCATAACGGCCACTTTTTTCGAGAGCCGGGAACGGCCGTTATGGAATTAAGGACTGTATTAGTCTTATAGCCTATAAGTTATAGGTATAATTTATACGTTCGTCTACAAAAATACCATAAAACCTTAGTGCAGAAAAATAACATAAGATCATATATGGCCAAATATCAGACCTTAATAAGCCAGTTTAATACGATTTATCTCAAATTCATTCCATAATTAAGAGCGCTAATTCCATAAGGGCTTCTGCCGAGAACCAAAAACGGCTGTGCTGGAACTAAAGACTGTAAAAGAAGTTATAACCAAGCCCCTGTAATTATTTTTCCACCCAAAGAATAGATATTCGAGCATTACAAATGTGTGGATGCGGACGCCACAATGACGAACTGTAACAGTTTTTGTTTTGGTGGGGTAGACCTAAATGGCTTGATCGGCGTCGCTCGCGCAACTATTGGGGATCATTTTAACAGTGATGACTCATGCGACTTTTATCAAGATGTACTTGTACCCTGGAACAATTTGGATGAATCCATTGCAGCAGGACGCTCATAAAATTTCAACCCTGCTCGACATAAATTCGTATTATATTTCTGTGAAGCCAGCACAAAATAAAATACGTACTTTTAATCTGTACTACAGGGAGGTCTGGTTATAAGGTCAAGCTCAAAAAAATGACTTGACCTTAGTGCAAGAAAAAAGTCCAAAAAGATATAATTTCTATAAATAAAAATTATTACCCGTGTTTTACCCGTGTCGTTCTAAACGTATATGTCGACTTCTAAATTTAAACCCAAAAAAGTGAAAAAAGACATGATTTCTATAGAAAGACATGATTTATAAAATGACTTGACCTTAGTGCAAAAAAGATGACTTAACCTTATAACGGTCACACCTTGTGACCTTATAACCAGACCCCCTGTACCGATTTCCTGTGGCCCAGGCTGTGTTTGAAAGGCGTCAGAGTGTGCTCAAGTGTTTTCAGTCCTACATTACACGAACTTAGAAATCAAATGAAATGAACACTCTTGAGCAAACTTTGGCGCATTCCTAACCCACAGGAAATCGGCGACCATCCCTGTATCTTCCATTACTTTAATACTAATAATAAATACAGTCCTTACTTCCAATACGGACGTTTTTGATTGTCAAAAATAGCGTCCGTATTGGGGTGAAGTGCCATAAAGTGTCCATTTTTCGATTGTTATGGGGACACTTTCCGGCAAAAAAGCGACCGTATTGGAAGAAAGCGTCCGTATTGAGAGTAACTACTGTACGTGAATTTATCGAAAAAAAAAGACAAAAATGACGCAAGAATCGTGCATCCAACAAAAGCATAAAAAGCCATGATTTTATAAATTATTTTTTCGAAAATCAGGTTTTTGTTTTTTGAGACTAAGGTCAAATCAAAAGCATGATTTTTGAAAAAATAATTTATAAAATCATGTTTGTTGGATGCACGATTCTTGAGTCATTTTTGTCTTTTTTTCGATAAATTTTCGGATATAATTTATAACTTAACCCCCTGTACCTTCCGTTGCAATTAATCCCCGATGTCACCGGCGATGTCACATCGTTAATGAAATGGTTAATGACAAATGCCTTGCAGCAACATGCTGTATGTTTTCTCGTATGACGAAAAAAGACAAGGTACAATTTTCCATCTAATAATATAATTTATTCATTCCATTTATCATGCTAGCACAGATTATGTAGTCATATGCAATTAAAAAAATACGCATTTAGGGGTCTGAAAAAAATTTTTGTTGATAAAATCGTTGAGAAATCACGTTTCAACGAATTTGTGCTAAAATGTTTTTTTAACTGGCGTTTCACTTGTAAAAAAAAGAGAATCTTTCGGGCGAAACATGTGCCAGTGACAGTAATTACTCGAACAAAGAGGTTAATTTTTTGATGAAAATAAGAAATTGACAAAATGGAACAAATGGAGCTTTTCACGATGCTTGAATTAAGTTTTCAAAAGATTTGATTTCGTTGACCAGCAGAAATGTAAGAGGCAGGATGTAGAAAAAGATTCAGTATTAGAGTGACTTGATAAATTGTTTTTTTTTTGCAAGGAATGAAATAAGAAAGGGAATGATCAAGCATAATGACAGTCGTTAGAAGCAAGTGAGTAAAAACTTTTACGGCTAATATCCATTTGGGACAATCGAATATTTCATGAGCTTGTTAACTCCCAGGGAGAAGTGCGTGTATATAGACACGCAACTTGTTGTTTTCGTCGATTTAAGGCATATGGAGGCCCCGTAGGGCAAAACGGGTATTGCTGACCCCCCCTCAACTTTTCGAGAAAATTCGATTCACGGTGTTTTTTGCGTAGGTTAGAAATTTCAAACAGCTCTCTAAGGGGCCCTGGTGGCCCAAATCAACTCCCGAATAGTCAGATCGACGTAGTTTGACGAGCTCTACAACTTGGTTTTACCAGTTTTTTTCAATTATTGCGAATTATTGTGAATTTTTTAAGTGCGTGTTTATTTACACACATTTTCCCCCTACNGGTTCCCAAAAACTCCTTCCCCCTGAGAGTTGATGTAATTTATCATTTCAATAATTCCATATAGGAAGTGACGTATATGGAAATTGTTTGATTTAACACCAAAATAAAGTAAATAATATATTAAAATTAAATGTTTCCTCCACCGGACCGATTGATATCGCCACTTGATAGAAATCCATAGTAAAATTGGGTTGGTAAAGTCAGCAAATTGTTCATGATTGTTTCCTAAAACAACAAATAAGAATTGTTTTCCTTCATAAATTTGTTTTAATAAAAAGTCGACATTATAAAACGTAGGTTCGCTTTGACCTTACACGCGCTCTACCTAGCATATAACCCAAAAGCATATTTAATCTTATACACCAGGTGCGCCGTGATTTCGCTGGAAAACGCCAAAAAAATTAAAAATTGTAACATAACGGGACGAACGGGGAAAATATTGCGCAATAAGTATTTTTTGTACGGATTGTAACATAACGGCGTAGTGCGTAGGCAAAAACACCATATTTTTTTTTGCTAAAAAATTGTAACATAACGGGACGAACCTGGTGTATTATAAGTTTTACGGCAAAAAAAGTGTAGAAAGACATGATTTTATGGAGGCACAAATGAGGCAGGGGAGTGCCAAAAAGACATGTGATGTAGGGTGACCCTAATGTGATGTATGTCGAAAATCAGACTTGACCTAATATCAATCCAATGGCTGACCTTATAAATTATAACCAATAACGCCTTTTAATAGAGTCTACATAGAGTCTGTATATTATAGACAATTTTATAAGACCTAATAAGGAACCAAATCTCAGACCTTATATCCAATCCCCCCTGAAACTTACCTGATATTTACTAGCTTCCTTAATTTGTTCAGCTGACGGAGATGGCGATTGAAAACCAACAATTGAAGGTCCAATTGATCGAGCTTTCAATTTTATTTATAATTTCAATCAAATACATTATGTGCCAAAACATAATACAGTCGTAACTCTAATTAGTGACGTTTTTTGCAAAACATCAAAACCTGGATATGACACTCTAATAGACGTTATCTTAGATAATAAAAAGACGTCCCTAATTGCAGTAAGGACTGTACATTTTATATGTACACTTACCCACGGCCGTCGAACTCATTTTGTTCTTATCAGAATTTGAGACAACATTTTGAAGATGCACGATTACGAATGCCAAAGTATCTCGGTTAACCGCGGGCAGCTAAATAATATATGTTTAGTAATTGTAGTTATATGACAAACATCGGTTAATGGGTGTCTCCCCAGTATTATACAACACTAACCTTTTTAATCAATTTCTTCATGCTTTCACTTCTGTTATTATTCGCGGCTTCAATGAAAAGTGGAAGTGCTTTGAATGTCAAGAGCGGTTCGGACAGTTGAACACGGAAAAAATCCTGAAAATTATCATTTATAATTTCTCCAGTCTTGACCTTATAATCAAAAAAAAAAATCCGAAAAGACGAGTTTTGTTTTCAATATTTCACCAAAACTTTTCTATCTCTTCCGAGGCCCAACATGATAAAATCGATTATGGCTGAATTTGGGACGCAATTAGCGAAATAAAAAAAGAGGCGGTCATGGAAGAGATAATCTCATTTTACATTGACGTGATTGGTTAGAGGTGAACCAAATTAAATGTTCGCGTATTGAAAAATACGTCTACCTCTTCCAAGGCCGCCTCTTTTTTTATTTCGCCAATTGCGTCCCAAATTCAGCCTTAATCGATGTTATTAAGTTTTTATGTCCGGTAAAAGTCGGAAAATTGTCTGTTTCTCGGAGGGTTAAATTTAAAAGGTTAAAAATTTTGTTGAAATACTATAGTACTATAGTAGTAAATATTTACAAGTAATATTTATTAAACCGGTCACAAAACCGGTATGTCGGTTCATCTTATAGGAAAACGAAGATTTTTTGGGGTTAAAACCTTGATAAATGAAGTTAGGGTGTGAACATCGATGTCGGACCATTTAACATTTGCGACTTCACCGAATAGAAGCTTCTTTTTAATATCCTGAAGTGACTTGGCCGAACCGGAAACGCGGTAAATTCCCTCGTCCTTTAACCGCTGGTCAACCTCATGGACGGCGAGGTAGATTGGGGGCGGAATTTTCGGACTTTGCTCCTTGTCGATTAGCATTTCTGATAGGCGGCGAGGGCCAATAATTGCTACACGGTCCGAACTGGGCGTACCCCCTTCAGAACACCCGATACTCAGCTTCTTGACACACTCTGGGTGCACAATCATACGACAGGTTGAGCACTTTTCCAGAGTTGTGATAATATACTCTTAAGAGTATTACACACTAAAGTGTATTACCCTAACTTATAGCGGCCCAAATAAAACCCCTTTTATCAACTGGGCCGTACTTAAGTTGGGGGAGTGTTGGTTGGCTTCTAACGCGTTGGGAAGAAAATTTTATCCAAAAAAAACGTAAAAAGACATGATTTTAAAGTTTTTTTTTCGAAAAAAGATGCTACTCAAAAAAACTGACGTGACCTAAGTGCCTGAAAATACTGACTTGACCTGAACTAAGTTTGCAGTTGCAAAAAAACTGACTTGACCTTATAACGGCACAAATGGCTGACCTTATAACCAACTCCCCTTGTAATTTGAGCCTTTATATGGCTTATATGACCCCCTATAAATGTAAAATTTTGCATCTATGACCCCGATTTTAGAAAAAGTTATTGAATTTCTATGACATTTTTTGTGTGTTTAACCGGTAAATACCGGTACTTTCGGTTAAAGTTTCGGTCCGAAATTTTTTCAAAAATCTTAGCCCCAAAATTTTCAAGTTTCATGCCCAAAACCGGTGTTGTAAATTTGGTAAATTTTTGCGTTGGGTTACCGTTGGGTTGGGGTGGTATTGCCCCTACGCCCCAACGCATTTTCGCGTTGGGTTGGGGCCGGTCAGTCGAAAAATGCGTTGACGTTGATTAAGGGCCACAACCTAACGCACCAACGCATATTTAAACCCTGCCCAAAACCGTTTGTTATTAGCTTTTTAGGTTACCCATTTTGTTTTGTTTTAAAACAATTATAAATTTAACTCTTTCCTTGTTGCATGTTTGATAAAATTTGATCCGTTTGAAACAAACTCGACAGGTTTCAACGGTAACACAGCGTTTGTCAGCGAATCGATGGCTGATTTCAAATTTGTCGTTTGAAATTTGGGATTCGTTCGCGCCCAGAATTTTACGCGCTTTTTTTGTCCCAGCGTTCCCCAGCGGGGTGAAAAAGGAGTCTGTTGAAGTGTCCTTTGTATGGATATTTAAACAACATAAATTGGATTCGATCGTACAAATTACGGAAAAAAACTGATCTTATAACCAACCCCCCTGTATTACAAATGTCTAAAAACTGTCTAATATTACAAATGTCGAAAAATAATAAGCGCTTAATATTTGAAACCTCAAAAAATACAATTGCCCAAAATTACAAATGTCGAAAAAATGAGAATTGGTAAATATTACAAACGTCAAAGAATGACAAGTGTATAATATTAAATCCGTGGTTTATATCCCGAGTCCTTTTCCTCCAACTTTTCGTCTTCTTCTTCCTTGAAAACTTCTTCAATGACGGCCGACTGTCGATGATGTCGCGACTGTCGCCGTCGTGCAGCGTGACCGGTCGGTCGAGTGAAATTCCCACTGCGCCGTTTAACACCGCTGGAGGGCGTTTTGACGGTCATTACAGCCGGACCAGTTACAGTAGCGGTCATCTCATTACCGGGGCCGAGTTCGCAACGGATCTTTTTTGCCGTTGAGTCCATTGAGGCCGCTCCATCACTAGACGTGCAGATTGTACTGAATTTGGGGATCACATAAAATGTACGAGACAAATGTCCCATCCAAAAACAAAAACGTCAAAAGACATGATTTTTAGATTTTTTCCGAAAAAGCGTGTTTCTCAAAAAAAAAAAACTCACTTGATCTTATAACGCTCACAATTTGAGACCTTATAACCAGACCCCCTGTAGTCTCAAAGTTTCCATAAGACCTTATAACGTATCAAATCTCAGACCTTATAACCAATCCCCCCGAAAAAAAACTACAAGTGTACCAAAAGTTTTCTCTGATAACGTCTTCAAGAGTCCTAGAGTTTCCATGAAAAAGTTTTTTCTGAGAAATTCCAGAATTTTTTTTTCTTGAAACACCCAGATGCTGAACCTGCCAAAATGCGTGTAAATTTCAGCGGGTATAAATATTGTGAATCCCGGGCTTGATGCTTCTGGTAGATTGGTATCATCCATCTTAAGGGTGTCCACGCTTCGTTTTCCGCGTCGCGGTGTTTTAAATGTATTTGTTGCCCGAAAGCTTTCGTCAATAGTCTCGTCAAATGAAATGTCACTATTTTCGAATTGGGTTGATTCGTCAAACGTCTCGTCTGATTTTAGTTTTCGAATTTGTGGCCTTCTAGGGGTTCCAGTGGCGTTAGATGTGGAGCGTTTCAGAGAGCAAGCACGCACCAATCGGTTACGCTGATTTGCATCCAACTTGATCCTATTTTCCGTGTTATCAAAAACGATCTCCTTCATCAACGTCAAAGTGCTCTCCATTTCGGCAAGTTCACGCTGAGCTAATTCTTTGGATAGCAGAAGGAATTTAAGTCACGCTAACCCTTGCAAGTTAAAAAACTTAAAATGGTTTCTAAATAGATTGGGTTAAATAACATCAGTTGTTTTTTTAGGTGGACGTAAAAAGCGAAATTGATTTTTTGGGGGTTAAAATTATCGGAATGAAAGAATTCCAAAAGCAAAAAAAAGTGTTCAAATGAATTTTATTTTAGGTTTGTGCCGAGATTTGATTTCTAACTCCTAGAACGCGTTGACGCTCAAAGCTCAAACTTTTTCTCCAAAATTTCTACGGGGTGGTCTGGTTATAAGGTCAAGCCCAAAAACTGACTTGACTTTTATGCACTTTAGAAAAACTGACTTGAAGTTATTTATAACATATGGCTAACCATTTGAAAAAGTTGAGTTTCCCAACAAAAAGTGTAAAAAGACATGATTTACAAAAAAACTGACTTGGCCTTATAACGGTCACAACTTGAGATCTTAAAACCAGACTCCCTGTAGTAAAAAATTCTAATATTTTCTCGGAAAAAAAACTTAAGATAAATCTTTGTATTTCACCTAGGGTGCCCACATGGAAATCCGTCAATTTCAAAAAAATGTGGAAAAGTCGATTTTTTTGTGATTTTTCAATATTTTATCATCCTATATTTAAATTTCCGTTAACAATAAGGTAGTAAATATATATATATATCGAATCAGTGAATCAAGCGCTTTAATTTGAGCCTAATAAGGACAAAATCGGAAACGAAAATTTTTTCAAACGCCGTCAACCTACGCAAAATTTTCGAAAAAAATTTTCAAAATTTTTTTTTACATTTGCTACCAAATGTACTTTTCCGATTTTTGATATCATGAACGGTATTCCTAAACTCCGAGTTTGTGGGCACCCTAATTTCACCCAACAAATTTTTCTGACATTTTCTCCAAAAAAATCTAAGAAGATGCATTTTTTCCGAAAAACTCTTTCTTGCATTTTCTTCCAAAAACCGCGGTGCCTTCCAATTTCAGGTCATAAAGTTATGAGAGAGTTCTGAAAAAAACATCTTGCTATCCAAATCTTGCACTTTCTCCTGCTGTTCGTCGTAGAGCGCATCTCGTGAGATTCTATACTTGGTCTGAAGTGTTTTGAGTTCGTGAGTTAAAACACTATTTTCGTGATTAAGTGATTCAGATTCCCTTTTTAACTCTACAAAAGCCGACCGCGTTTTGTCAAACACCAGTGCCAATTGGAGCATTTGATCTTCTACACGATACTTTTCAAGGCGCTGAGCTTTATATACGATTTAAAAATAATATTAGTTTCCACAATTAACTACATGGGATGCCTATAACTAGGGACCGTGGCGGTTAACCCCAATTGTGGGTTTTTGGAGTTAGCTATTGAAAATTGTTGCACCAACTACATGGACCCTAGTGAACATTTTAACGAGACAAATACCGGTATATACCCCCTGCGCTCTTATCGTTATAAGCAGTCTTAGGTAAAAACCAGAAGACCATAAATTTAATTTCAGACTAACTAGCTAGCCGTTAACTGACTGAAAACAATTATATTGACAAAAATCATTTTCGGAATAAAAAAAATTATTGTAAATGAACTCCTCCAGCCCGAACTTGATAATTGTTAAATCATTTCCTTCAAAATTTTTAATAATATCATTAAACATGCTGGTGAGAGAATCGGCCTCTTCGACCGGAATCTTGGCTCTATCCAGCTTCATACGCAATCGCGTCGCAACGTCCATTTTTCTAAAAACTTCAGCAATTACTTAACAATTATAGCTATCAAAACATGGTCATTTTCGGACGGACCAATCACTATTTTTTTTTTTGGGAAGGACGATTGTAAAAAACAGGACAGGTATCGTCCAGCGGCTAAAGCTAACATTTTCGAGATATGACAATTTTTATGTTTTAAGCGCTACTTACCGCGACTTCCGGTTTGGCTTCCGGTCCAAATTTTTTACCAAATGATAGCCCCAGTATTTTAAATTTTCATGCCAAAAACGGTTTGTCAATACCTGTCTTAGTTTTCCCGAAATGATAATGTTAACATTTACTTTAATGTAACTAAAGTTCCAAAAAGTAAGTTTTAGGCCATCCGAAAAAAAACGAGCAAAAATATGTTGACATGGCAGTGTTTAGTTTCTCAAGAATCAGAAGAATATCGGCGTTTTCTCTCCGCACTTTTCGATCGTCGACGATGTCGATCGCGGGATCTTTCGCGAGACCTCGACCTGAAAACCGATTAAACTAATAGTGTTTTTGGCGCACCACAAAACTGAAAAAAAGTGTCTATAAAAACTTCGGGGTGATGTATTTTGATGGGTCCAATTACAACTTGGTCATACAATCGCCAAGCTTAATAAGTTTGAAAATTTGTACATGGCGTTGGCTATAATGTCTTCAAAAGACCAATAAAATAAATTGCATTTGCAGGTTGGTTTTCAGTACACAGGGTGCGCAGTTATCTTGTTTTACATATAATACACTAAAATGATACCAGATTTGTGGCCCACAGGCGTTAAATGCCTAAATTATTAAAAACAAACCGACGATGTTTCTTTTCGCCTTCTGGAGCGTCAAGGTCTTTATATTTTTTATGCTTTTTTTCTTTCTTCGATTTTTTCTCTTTTTTCTTCTTTTCTTTTCGGGGCGGGGATGGAACCGGAGAATCGTACCCGTCTTCGTTCAGCTCAGCGGCCTAGATATGTTTATGTCAAAAGTACGAAAACTTGTTTTGAAAATTTAAACCACCTACGGGTTCTCTAGCTCTTATACTATAAAAGAGTCGGGTCGGACAACCTCAAATTAGACTTTACCCGAGTCGGCTTGTAACTTGAGTTTTTACCTGCGAGTACGGAATAGCGTAGGACAAGAAAATTCTCCGAAAAGTGAATCTCTGTAAAGTCATTTGACTTTAGTTAAAAAATGGCTAAAGCCTTAAGTCTATGTTGAAGTTTGTCGTTTTGTATCTCTGCGGGTTAAAACTTACAATTTTATTTGCTTCTTCTTCACGGTTAATCGCGTCAAGGTCTTCCTCAAGTGCGCTCCATCTGGGTTTTAATTGTCCGTTTTCTTCCAAAATTGACCTTTTTTGAATTCGAGGCACAATGATTTCACAGACGCGATCCTTAAAAAGGATTTCAACTTAGTATACCACTTCCGGTTACGGAAAAAAATAAATAAATCTATTTAAATTTAACTCGCCACATTAAGTAAAACAATGACAATAATGAAGCACGAAATCGATTACATTTTTTTTTCTTTTGGCGTCATGGTGAGCCGCGCTTTATGGCACTTGATTTGGTTCAATTTGAAAGTATCGGGTCAATTGTGTTCACTTTTTTTTCACTATTTTGACTTAATTTTTAGTCGCGTCTAATACACTCCTTGTGCACTCATTTGGACCAAATTCCGGATGGTGCAGCTGCATGCAGTTAGCTTGAAAAATGCCTACGCACTAAGGTACCCACGGTAGGGCTCGGCAACAGCCAGCTAGCCTTCCCAGCTCGACAGCTAGCTGGGCAGTTCGACAGGACAGTTCATGTTTTTTGGCCCTCGAGAGGCCAGAACAGGACAGCTCGTTTTTAATTTTGAGCTCGAGTGGTCAGTTCAGCACAGCTCGTTTTTATTTTGAATTATGCCGAGCCCTGGTCCACGGTCTGGGAGTTTAGAAATACCAGTAAGATATCATAAATAAGAAAAGTGCATCTTGTCAAACTTCTGGATTTTTTTTTTGAAATTTAGCGTACAGTTGGGTCTGTCTATACCACCCCACGGACAAAGTGGATCCGTGAGGTGTTATACCATAAAAATCGATTCGTTAGGTGTTATAGGCGACCCCTTCGGGCAAATTTTTTTTCCGTGAGGTGTTATAGGTGACCCTTTCGTTTCCGTGAGGTGTTATAGGGGACACTTCAGGAGGTGTTATAGGTGACACTTATAGACAGACCCCACTGTAGGTTGACATGACATTTTTGTACGTTTTAAAAATCATGAATTTCTCCGCGAGCACCCTATTACACACTGTGCATTTATTAAGAGACTTTTTTTCACAAAATAATTATAGTAATAATACTTGGAGATTTGAGATACCTTTCGGTCCAAAGTGTAAGATGGCCCAATTTTTGTTAAGATAACTGGTTACGGGTTATCAAGTTAATAGCTTTTACTTATTCAGACTGTTCTGACGAAACGTACCTCATTGAGAAGTAAATCAACAAACTCATCGATATGTGTTACTTCAAATGCGCCCATTTTGTTCATCATTTTGATACGTCGAAAATCGCTCAAAAGCGGCTCGAGATATTCGTAAACCTCGAGGGAGTTGCCCGTTAACCTCAGATAAATCGCCCCTAGACAACGGACGTACTTAAACTCGTCTTGTTTAATAAACTCAATTACTATCATAGTGTTTTTAGCCGGAGCAGAACGTAAATGATAACACGATAACGTTCTGACTGAAATTATACACTCGATCACGGTAATAGGGACCAAAATTTCAATTCTTCAGTTGAAAAATTTTTCAGTTAAAAAGGCAAAGACGTGACAAAACTGCGGAAAATAAATTTACACGGCCTGATAGGTTAACCTAATAAATTTTATCCAGAAGTATTCAAACCACTTGGACCAAAAAGTAGCCAGGTTTCCAATTATTTTACCAATCAGGGCTAGTCATGTAGTTACCGTTTTTTAGCTTTTATAAAGGTAACATAACCCGTCAGGTGGTGTATACAAGGTATGTATCAGCTCATATGTTACATATGATATGTATGTATGACATACATATGAGCTGATAAAATTGTAATTTGGGAATTTTACGAAATATATCACATGCCTTAAAAATTTTAGCAAAAAATGTGACTGTCTTGATTGCTGGTAGCAGTGTTGCGAAAGTTGGCCAACGGCCGATTTTTTCCCAACGCGTTAGGCGAAAAATTGCCCCAACGCGTTGAGCGAAAAATTACCTCAACGCCCAACGGTCTCAACGCGTTGGGGGAAAAGTTGCCCCAACACCCAACGCTCCTAACCCGTTGGGGAGAAAATTGTCCCAACGCCCAACGTTTCCAACACTGGCTGGTAGTGCCTATACAATAAAAAATCTATAAAATATTTATTTTCTTAAAATTATCCCCGGTACTAAAAACACTACCTATGTCCTTTTCGGGCTGAATTTGAAGCATTTTGCAAACCAGACAGAGAAATGGGGTTGGTTTCACATGGGCCGCCGTTGTTCCGCCGACAAACTGAAATCTATTATTAAATATAAGTGACGTCAAGGGAACTCAATTATCTTATGATAACAAACAAAATTTCACCATCATAAAACTTTTTGAGCAAAACAGTTGTTAAGATAACTGGTTAGGTGGTGTAAGTTGTTGTTCCTATAAACTAACCTTGAGCTCGAGTGCTTTGTCCACGAGAAGTTCAGCAGTTAAAGCAAAACACTCTTCTTTCCAGTAGCGACATTCGTATATTCTAGATCGAATGATTTTTTCGATCAAAAATTGGGGGTTAGTACCCTTTATCGTGTTCGCCCCTTTAATAGTTCGATTCGCCATTTTTCTGAAAACACGTTACATTAAAAATATTAAATTTTTACTTAAAATAAATAATGTTAAGTACAAACACTGTTGGGATTGTGATAACCTAAAAAGTAAAAAAAATTAGTAGTTCAACTTCATAGTAAACAAATTGGAATTTTAACCCAATAAAGTTTGAACTCCAACTTTCTTTAAATTAAAAAATACGTATAAATTTGAGATTTTGAAGTTTTTGGGGTCATATTACATTTTTAATCAATATGTTTTCTGTGAATATCTAGCAATAACAATGTTTCTAATATGATCGCCAATATTATATTAGAGATCTGATTACTTTAGTAATTTAAGGAGGGGTCCGTCATGTTGTGTACAAACTCAACCTGAAAATTCTTAAAGCGGATTTGTGTCCTAAATTTAATGTTTTTACTACAGTTCAAGGTGTTAGCTAATATTATAAAGGATGACCAAGTTCACTTGGCTACTAAGTTCTAGAAATTTTGAGCTTTCAAAATTCCGACCAAAATGGAAATTAATAAAAATGCTCATACTATTTTGGAAAAAAACTTAAGGTTCACATGTTTTTTAATCTTTAATTTTTACATAATTGTAGTGTACAATATTCCAAAAAGGAGTTAAACNTCACAAACTAAAACTACATCATTCATGTGGAAAAAACTGACTTGACCCTATAAATGACTCCACCCTATAACCATCAACGTATGCAGTTTTTTTTTTGTAAAAGTTGAGCAGTTCAAAAAAATATAATAAGTTCGAATAATAAAAATATTTTGATTGTGACATATGACCCCGCATAATCCGCGATTTAATTATTTTTTTAAAATTTCAAAACTTTGGCTTCCCAACAACTTTAGTAAAGCCCATAAAATCTGGCCAATCTGCGCATATTTTGAAATTTTAAAAATAAAATAATCACGGAGTATATGGGGTCATATTTCAAAATCAAAATATTCTTATTTTTCACATTTTTTAATTGTTCTACAGTATACATAGGCGGCTTTTTTTGAGACTTGTGTGCAACTTCTGTCAAAAAGCCGTCATATAAATCTACCAAAAATCACTTTTAGCGGATTTTTCGAAATGAAATACCGTGATGAACCCGACGGAATTATTTTTATTATTCATGATGGTACCGGAAGAACATTTATTATAAAAAGGGAGTTAGTGGGCTTTTTGCAGAAATGAGTTTGAAGAAAAAGCAGATCAATCTAGAACTTAAATTAGAATTAGCGCCAATTTTGAGCATTTCGCTCTTCTCGTAGCATCAGATAGCGGATATTTTTATTTTCCTCGGTTTCGACCATTTCTTGTAAATGACGCTGTAATCCAACCAGGTCATTTGTCTTCTTGTAACACTGAAATAATCATTTAGTAAAAAGTTTCCAGGTCTCTGAATACCGTAAATTTCTCGAAAGTAATGACACCCACAATAGTAATACAAGGGGTCTGAAATAAGGTCAAGCCCCAAAAAAATGATATGACCTTAATGCACTCCAAAAAAAATGACTCGACCTTAGTGCGAAAAAGATGACTTGACCTTATAGCGGTCACCTTTTGTTACCTTATAACAAGACCCCCCTGTGATAATTACAACCCCACAGTGGGTCCCCACTTGGGGTCCGGTTATAAAGCCAGACCAAAAAAAAAACTGACTTGACCTTATAAGTTATAAACTTAAAATTGTACCATTTCAGTGTCTTGCTGTTCGTGTAATTATGTAAATTTCAAACCTCTAGCGCCGTTTTGTGGTCAGACCATCTACAGGCTGCTTCTTTGCGATCGTCCAAGTCTTCAATTGCGTTTATGAATTTGCTTAACGATGGCAATTGCATCTTATATGTACCCAAAATATCGACTAAGTGTTTGATTTCGATAGCAGACTGGAACTTGGCAACGCCGAGCTTACCCGTTAACGTTCCCAAGAGGCCACTCGATTTTTGCACCATAGACTCGATTTCCGGCCATTTTCCTTGCTAAATGAGTTTCATTAAAATGAAATTCCCTTCCAACACGGGGTCTGTCGTCCCTGTAGGACGATTTTGTAATTTGACCCTTTTTTGGCCCAAAAAGGGGTCAAATTTCAACTTTTCGAATTTTTCGACTTCATTTTCGGAATGAGTGATAAAATTCTTTTCGAACAAGGGGTCTCCCGTGACGGTCCCGTACGATAAATTTGTAATTTGTAACCCCTTATATGGGTTATATGCCCCTTTAGACCTATAGCCTATATAGGCTATAGGAATAAATTTTCACCTATGCCAAAAAAATTCGTCATAAAATTCTGCATCTATGACCCCAATTAAAAAAAAAGTTATCGAATTTTTTCGAGATATGGCAGTTTTTGTGTTTTAACCGGTACTTCCGGTTTCAGTTCCGGTTCAACATTTTTTCAAAAAAAATAGCCTTAAGATTTTCCAATTCCATGCCAAAAACCGTTTGTCAATACCTGTCTTGGTTTTCCCGGACTGTTCGTTCCAAAAAATGTTAAAACAAATGTGTTTTGGGCTAAAAAAACGACCTTTATGCTTATAAATGCGCGGTTGTTTTGTAACTTTGGCACGAAGGTTTCAAAACAACGAAACCAAAACTGCAAGATAAAAGGACAACTACAAGATAAGAGCGCAACTAAACTAACCTTTGCTAAAGCTGTAATAGCAATCCATTCATATTCGAGATCAGTTATGTTGAATTTAACCCTTAGATGCTCTGGGGACGTGATATTTTCTTTATCGCTCCAATGGTTCATCGAGAGGTACCAGAGCGATTCCGACAATGAGTCACCCGTCTTCAACTTTCCGCCACTTTTTGAAGCAACAGACTTATCATGTTCAACCAGACCAACTTGCGTTTCCAGAAGCTGTACAATGTTTTTTAACAATTTAATAGGTAGTCCGGTTCTACTAGAAAAAACTGACTTGGCCTTATAAGTTATAAGTTATAACTTATAAGGTCAAGGTCTAAAAACTGACTTGACCTTAATGCTTAATTCCAGCTACAGGGGGTCTGGCTATTTAGGCAAAATTACCATCTGGTTATTCTAATAAAAAAACAAGCCTTAATTTGTTCGTCNCTTAATCATTAAGGCTTAATGCTTAATTCCAGCTACAAGGGGTCTGGCTATTTAGGCAAAATTACCATCTGGTTATTCTAATAAAAAAACAAGCCTTAATTTGTTCGTCAATGAGTCGCGATTCGAACATGAGCTCCCGCTGTGACCGAAAGTGAATATCCATTGTTGACCGGAGGGCACCCGCACGTACCTTTCCGTCTTTATTTTGCTCAAGCTTTCGTTGATATTCCAAAAACGCCGCCTCCTCCGAGCGATTTAAATTTGTTAATAATTCAAAGAGCTCGTCAAATTCCTATTTTGACGGGTTGATTAATTTTGGAAGATCAAACATCAAAATTGTGATGCACACCCGCTAGTTATAAAACTGCATATAATTTGACCACTTTGTAATTTGACACCTTTTGTGCGCAAAATGTGTAATTTGACCCCATAACGTGAATCTACGTGGTCATTCTGGTCCTACTAAAACACGTCAATATTTTTTTTTCAATTCCTGAATAAACCCGCGCTTCATCTCTTTTAAATAACAAATGTAGTGATTCATCGCAGCGGGGCGCATCATAAGATCTTTCATCAAATCAGGATCTCTTTTTAGGCTTTCTTTTAACCAAATAATAATCCGGGTGATTGCATTACCATCGTGTCGCTCAATTGCCTGATCAGGGTGTTAACAATATTTCCATGCCTTACTCTACTATACAATGTATAGTATACATGTCCCTTTTGTTCAAAAACGACTGAAAAACTTCATAATGGCGAGAATAACTGACCGTATAACTACAGTTTTAAACTATTTTACGAATTCGGTTACCACCCTTGTCAAGCATTTGGAACTTTTTCTCCCGAGAAACGATCGCTTGTAACGGCGGGAAATTAGACCCGCTCATAAAATCTAAATATAGCATAATAACAGGCGTTTTTTATTATAACGTCAACGTCTCAAAAACTTATTTTGTTTTACTGGGGAAAAAAGCTTAAAAAGACATGATTCTATACACAAATTCTTGACAAAAAAGCAGAAAAACATATACATGATTACAATANTATTTAGGCAAAATTACCATCTGGTTATTCTAATAAAAAAACAAGCCTTAATTTGTTCGTCAATGAGTCGCGATTCGAACATGAGCTCCCGCTGTGACCGAAAGTGAATATCCATTGTTGACCGGAGGGCACCCGCACGTACCTTTCCGTCTTTATTTTGTTCAAGCTTTCGTTGATATTCCAAAAACGCCGCCTCCTCCGAGCGATTTAAATTTGTTAACAATTCAAAGAGCTCGTCAAATTCCTATTTTGACGGGTTGATTAATTTTGATTGGAACTTCCAATTTGGAAGGTCAAAAATCAAAATTGTGACGCACACCCGCTAGGTATAAAACTGCATATCCTATAGGATTTGACCACTTTGTAATTTGACACCTTTTGGGCGTAAAATGTGTAATTTGACCCCATCACGTGAATCTACGCGTTCATTCTTGCCCTACTAAAACACGTCAATATTTTTTTTTTCAATTCCTTTATAAACCCGCGCTTCATCTCTTTCAAATAACAAATGTAGTGATTCATCGCAGCGGGGCGCATCATAAGATCTTTCATCAAATCAGGATCTCTCTTTAGGCTTTCTTTTAACCAAATAATAATCCGGGTGATTGCATTACCATCGTGTCGCTCAATTGCCTGATTAGGGTGTTAACAATATTTCCATGCCTTTGTATCCATGCCTACTATACATTTCCCTTTTGTTCAAAAACGACCGAAAAACTTCATAATGGCGAGAATAACTGACCGTATAACAACTACAGTTTTTACAGTTTTACATACAAAGATCAATTATTTCCAATTCAGGCACGTTTTAAACTATTTTACGAATTCGGTTACCACCCTTGTCAAGCATTTGGAACTTTTTCTCCCGGGAAACGATCGCTTGTAACGGCGGGAAATTAGAGCCGCTCATAAAATCTAAATATAGCATAATAACAGGCGTTGTTTATTATAAGTTATAATTCATAACGTCAAGGTCACGTTAAAAGCTTAAAAAGACATGATTCACAAATTCTTGACAACAAAGCGGAAAAACATATACATGATTACACGATGTATGTTGAAAAACTGACATGACCCTACAACCGCGTTAGTTTCGAGATTTGTAACCTAAGTTGTATTTTACCTACCGTCAAGCGCTTTTTCAACGTTAACTGCCGGGGTACTACTAGCTTGTAGATCTTTAAGTTTATTTCGTAAATTGAATATTTCCGTCTCCAATCGTGCTTCCTTCGCTTTATCCGGACTAAAAGATATTTTATTGCGTAAAATTTCATTTGCTTTTTTTTTGAAAATTTCGAAAACAGTTTTTACACCCGTCTACAGTTTTACGTGAGAACATTTGACATAAAATGTGTCGACTTATAAATATGAATTTATAAATGTTAACAGCTTTTCCAATCTAAGCTGGGCCCTAAAAGTCGGCCTTTGGAAGAAAATTTTGAAGAAGAAAATTACCTGATAGTGGGAGCATTCTCCCGTACTTTAGGAGGCGTCAGTGTACCAGGTCTGGGACCAGAAGACGCTGGACGGTTAACTGTAGCAGTAGAACCGGGACCTTGTCGTGCCGATTGGGCCCCTCTCTGACGGGCTGATTGGGCCATTCGGGGCGATGACTTGGACGATGGGGGCCGAGAATTTCCGCCATCTTCCACCTCTGAAATTATCTATTAATAATAGACTACTATCTAACATAATATAAGTAATATATTATACAGGGGGTATGGTTATAACTTATAAGGTCAAGCTCGAAAAAAATGACTTGACCTTATAACCATTTTCAAAATGTTGAAGAACTGACTTGACCTTATAGCGGAATGACTTGACCTTATAGCGGTCACCTTTCGTGACCTTATAACCATACCCCCTGTACATATTTTAAGAGGGGGGCTCATTTCCTCATGAACCTAGAAATAAAAATGATTTTGCAATCCGCCATTTCGGGTGCAGTCCGTGATATCCCGAAGAACCGCCTGACCAGTTATCTTTACAAAGTTAGGTTTGAATTAGGGCCCATATGTTACAACAGGAGTTTAACTTTTGATGCGACTTTGATAACAAAATGTCTTGGTGCGTTTTAGAAACCGGTAAGTCCGGAAAAAATGGTAGTCAAACCTAAAAAATCGGTTTTGTTGCTGTCATCATTCTCGTCGTCGAAATTGAACGTGCGAGTTAACTTTTGCTGCCAGAAATCTTCATCATCTTCAGCGGGCGCGGCAGTCTTATTCTTTTTGCCGCCTTTTATTTTTTTCATCATTTTCGACATTCTCTTCTCTGAACTAATTGCGATTATTGGATTTATCAATTATTGAATGTTTTATTGGAAATAAAACTGGTCAAAGGTGATAGCTTCAAGATGATAGGGTTGGTTTACGTTGTAAACATTACAATTCAACATGATTGTAACAACTTTTTGGGCCTTGGACCACATGGGATAAAGTTCAAGGACAAAATCGACGATTTTACGGTTTTTAGTTGTTAGACGGCTAAATAGTCGGATTTAGAATTTTAAAGTGCAATCAATCGATCGCCCGGCCCTGTTTACATATGTAAGGATATATCAGATATCCTTAGGTATTATTATTTTCAAAATCGGTTACACAGGGTGCACCGTTTCACTTTTTCCCGTCCGTGCTATTACTTTCCCGTCCGTGGTATGTTTCACTTTTTCGAGAGAATATTTTCCCCTAATACATATACTGTATATCATATATACAGTATCATATACTGTATATCATATATACAGTATATGTATTAGGGGATATGATATACACCAGTTGTATCTTTATCTTGGGAAAGTTTGGGGATAAATTGAACCAAGATAACGGAAAATAGGGTCATGTTACCAAGATAACGGTACATTGTGTGGGCGTATGGTTGAAAATGCGTAGGCGAATCCAAGATAATGGAAAATAGGGGCGAAAGTATTGCGAAATACATGTTTTTGTTTANTAGACTATTATCTAACATAATATAAGTAATATACACCCCCTATGCAGTTATCTAGCCGACATTTTCGCCGAAAAAATGTTTTGTTACGTAATAATGGCCAGATAACTGCGCAGTGCGTAGGTGAAATAGCGGGAAAATTTTTCCTCAATATTCCGGCCAGATAACGGCACGAGCGGTATTGTCGGCCAGATAACTGCGCAGGGGTGTATTATACATATTTTAAGAGGGGGACTAATTTCCTCATGAACCGAGAAAAAAAATAATTTTGCAATCCGCCATTTCGGGTGCAGTCCGTGATATACCGAAGAACCGTCTGACCAGTTATCTTTACAAAGTTAGGTTTGAATTAGGGCCCATATGTTACAACACGAGTTTAACTTTTGAGGCGACTTTGATAACAAAATGTGTTGGTGCGTTTTAGAAACCGGTAAGTCAGGAAAAAATTGTAGTCAAACCTAAAAAATCGGTTTTGTTGCTGTCATCATTCTCGTCGTCGAAATTAAACGTGCGAGTTAACTTTTGCTGCCAGAAATCTTCATCATCTTCAGCGGGCGCGGCAGTCTTATTCTTTTTGCCGCCTTTTATTTTTTTCATCATTTTCGACATTCTCTTCTCTGAACTACAGATCGTTACTGAAAATTGAACTTTTTTTTTGCTACTAAAAACCATCCGTTACAGGGCGCTCTATGTCGTTTGCCGTGATTGGCCCTTAGTAGGGAACTAGCTCTGAGTAGTATGAAAGACGAAAAAAATTATCCAATAGGCGCGCGAGTATTTGACGCGCTCTCCAGAAACGGTTGTTATTGGCTCTAGGTTATTGAGCCCTCACGCGCGCCCTGTAACGGATGGATTTTAGTAGCAAAAAAAATTTCAATTTTCAGTAACGATCTGTAAGTGCGATTATTAGATTTATCAATTGTAAAAGTTTTTTGGAAATAAAATTGGTCGAAGGTGAGAGCTTCAAGATGATAGGGTTGGTTTACGTTGTAAACATTACAATTCAACATGATTGTAACAACTTTTTCGACATTGAACCACATGGGATAAAGTTCAAGGACAAAACCGACGATTTCCCGGTTTTTAGTTGTTAGACGGCGAAATAATTGAATTTCGAATTTTAAAGTGCAACCAATCGATCGCCCGGCCCTGTAAGGATATATCAGATATCCTTAGTTATTATCATTTTCAAAATCGGTTACACAGGGTGCACCGTTATGTTTCACTTTTTCCCGTCCGTGCTATTATGTTTCACTTTTTTGAGAGAATATTTTACCCTAATACTGTATTAGTAATACATATATTTATATGTTAAGCCCTACGCCGTTATGTTTCACTTTCTCCCGCTCGGGCCATTATGTTTCACTATTTTTGTGGAACAGAACGGCGCACCCTGTGTATTTAATTTTTGACCAACATTACCCGAAAAATCTATCCTACTTATACATAAAGATCTCATCTGATAATCATTATAAGTATCGTGAATGAGTTCACGCACAAAAAAAACAAAAATGAAGCATTTCAATTTTTTTAATTATTTCGGCTCTAAAATAAAGTTATGAAACTACTGTAAATAATATTTCTCTATACATTTCTCTAGATAAAAACAAATTTTAAATTTTCTCAATGTTTTACTATTTTATTGTTGGATCAAGTAGGGCGTGTTTTGATTGGGCGATTGTTTTTTTTTCTCGCAGCCAATAGAAATTCGTGTTTACCATTATGGGCTCCACAATTTTGTACCGTATGAATTTTTCAAGATGGAACAATCCACAAGTACATGTATGCAGTTTTTGTGATACGCAATTTCTTGTGAGAGAAGATTTTCAAAAACATTCCGAAGAGTGTATAACTGATATTGATGATCTCTTGCTGGTTACTTATATAACAGAAAATTCACGCAGATTTGGGTATCTATTTTTTAGGAAAAATATTTTAGATAAATTCCCTATAATAGGACTAGAAAAGAATAATACACTCCTTACTTCCTATATGGACGTTTTTGATTCCCGAAAATAGCGTCTGGGGTGAATTGTCGCAAAGTGTCCATTATCAACTGTTTTGGGGACATTTTTTCACAAAAAGCACCCTATTGGAAGAAATCGTCTCTAAGGACTGTAGCCCAATCCTATGGGACCTTTTTCGATACCTAGTCTCGTTCATAAAATTCCAAGGTCACGCAGCTAGATGATTTGCCCATTTTTTCCAGATTTTTCTAACATATCGTTTGTTCTAGAGCTTGGACGTAAAAAAAGGTTCCATAAGAATGGTCGCCTTTCTAAAAACAAATCGTTTTCGTTTTTTGTCAAGTTCAAGGTCGCCGTAGGCGATCGTGGCAATACATTTGACAACCAAGGTATAATTTTTTTTGTTTGTTCTCAACACAAAAATAATGTTATTGCTGTAGTAAAACGGATTTTATAGCGTTTCCCCCGAATTTAAAGTTTGAAAACAAATCGACTGACCGGTCCTTAAAGTGTCTAAATTTTATAGAATATGTGTATTTTATCATTTTAGGCTAATTCCTCCCATTACAGATGATATTTTTAGAATAAAAATAAACCAAAAAACGACCCATTTGGCAGAACACTTTTTTTGTACTGATTTTTTACAGATTTGTACCAAGTACATTGTGTAAAAATCTTAATGCCTTGCATATTACTGATACAGTCCTGATTCCCAAATGGGAATCTTCTGTCGAAAAATGTCTGCGAACCGTCCAATAATACGAACACTATTATACTTCACCTCGACAGCCTATTGACGATAGGTCTATTATTAAGAATTTAAAACGTCCCTATTCAGAGAAAGGACTACACCGCTTGAGGGTTTATCAGGCCACTTTGCCCGCTCGTGCGCTTATCAGGCCACTTTTTTCCAAAAAGTTTTTCGCCAATCCCGCCCGCGCACTGAGGGTTTATCAGGCCACCTGAGGGTTTATCAGGCCACTTAGCGGTTAGCTTTCACACACGAATGGGGTTATCCGGCCATGTTCCCGCTGCATTTTCGAGCTCAATAAGGAAACATAAAGTATTTAGTATCTTTTTATTTCTTTTTTACGTAAGTTTCAACTTTCATCTAGTAATAACTGCATTATAACTTTTTAAATGATACAAATTGATACATACTATATTATTATTCACAATATCGTTTGAGCTTCGTCGTAGAGTCCGAGAATCTCTCTTTTCAATTCAAAGGAATAATGATATTCAAATTTCGCCTTTTTCGTTTTTGTTTTTTTTAACCATACCCGCAGTAGGGTATGTTTTTGGGACAGTGAAGTTGACCTCGTATTCAGTCAAAAAACGAGTTAGAAACATGATCGTTTCTAGAAAATTTCCCGCTCGTTTGCTTATCAGGCCGGTCTCTCTATGCAATTAATGAATTGCGCAATTCTTCGCTCGTTCGCTTATCAGGCCACCATTTTTACACATTTTTCAGCTGTTCCGCCTACGCCCTTGGGGTTTATCAGGCCGTCTGAGGGTTTATCAGGCCGTTTTTGGAAGGCGAAAGTGGCCTGATAACCCCTCAAGCGGTGTATATATATCGATATATGGGTTTTTTGATAATGTTAAGTACACCAGGTGCGCCGTTATGTTTCAAAACCAAATAAAAAAAATGTAACACAACAGAAAACTGTAACATAACGGCGCAGTGCATAGGCGATTTCGTTGGAAAACGCCAAAAAAAAAATAAAAATTGTAACATAACGGGACGAACGGGGAAAAATTGAGCAATACGTCTTTTTTTTTTTTGTACAAATTGTAACAACGGGACGAACGGCGAAAATATTGCGCAATACGTGTTTTTTTGTAACATAACGGAAAATAGTGATTACGTAACTCAAAGTATTGCGAAATACGTTTTTTTGTACAAATTGTAACATAACGGAAAATTGTAACATGACGGAAAATTGTAACATGACGGCGTAGTGCGTAGACAAAAACGCCACAAAATGTTTTGCTAAAAAATTGTAACATAACAGGACGAACGGGAAAAATTGTATAATAACGGGGTGTAACATAACGGCGCACTTGGTGTAATAATTTGCCTCTTTCTGTTTTTTTTTTCTTACATAGAAACCCTGTATTAGATCAAAATCGACAAAACGAAAATATGTGCCGATACGTAAAATTCATACTGATTTTACCGATTTAGTAGCCTCAATCAGGGACGAAATCAATAGTCGGAGATATAATTGCGACCAATGTGATTGGTCCACAAATGACCAGATGGCTTTCAGTGAACATACCAAAACTCGACATTTCGGCGTTAAGTACCCTTGTGATAAGTGTGAATATATTGGTCCAAGTAAACGTAGTATACGGATTCACAAGGAAGTACATGGGTTGCATGTATACAGGGTGAGTCAATTTACCTTTACCGAAATCTTACCATACTCATTGGGTATTACTGATACGGTATTACTAATACCCAATGAGTATGGTTAGATTTCGGTAAAGGTCAGGTAAAGGTCGGTAAGGGTCAGTGATACCGTATTAATAAGTTATTACCCTATAGGTACATATGTACCTCTATCTTGGTAATTTGACCATATTTGTAGTACACCAGGTGCGCCGTTACTTTACAAAACCAAATCAAAAAAATGTAACATAACGGCGCAGTGCGTAGGCGATTTTGCTGAAAAACGCCAAAAAATATAAATTGTAACATAACGGAAAATAGTGATTACGTAACTCGAAAATTTTGTGCAATACGTATTTTTTTGTAAAAATTGTAACAACGGCGTAGTGCGTGGGCGATAATGCTGGAAAATGTTTTGCATAAAATTGTAACATAACAGGACGAACGGGTAAAATTGTAACATAAGGGCGCACCTGGTGTATATAACCTGTGCTACAGCCGAGACTATCCTGGTGATTGTAAAATAGCGATTAAAATTGCATGGTGATTGCTCAAAGCCCGATAGTCTTAGGTTCAGTAGACGATAGAAAGATATAATTTGGGCTGTGTCCTAATTTGAGCCAAATGCGATATAAAAACCGTGCAACCCGTAAGAGCTCATCATTCCAATGGTGCGTACGAGGTAACATGTCATATCTGTAACAAAAAGTTTCCTCACAAAAAACACTTGGGGCATCATCGGGACAGACAACATTCAAAGAAAACATCAAAACCATCTGCAACTAAATCATGTAATTATTGCAAGAGTCAGATATCGGATACAGGGGTGGTTACCGCCGCGGCGGTGGTGGTTATAAGATCTGACGTTTTGAGGCCTTGTCACTTTTATAGTGCCATAAGGTCAATTGAGTTTTCTGAGCTTAACCTTATAACCACGCCCGTTGTAGGACAAAGCTATCAGTGGAAATTCGACCTTTTTTGGGCGCCTATGCAAACTCTTCCTCAGAAAAAATATATATATTTTTAAGATGAGGATTTGTCAATTTCAAGTACAGCGTCATATAAGCGAAAATGTTGGACGATTGAAGAAAACGGCAAAATAAAAAAGGGCCTTCTGAGGTACAAGAAAGGTTTTTATCAACGTTGGACCATGATCAAAAAAGTTTTTTTTGCCGATTCTTTCCGTACAGCCTGCAACATCAGGGATCGGGCTCGGACAATGACCGCCCAAGGTCTACTGGATAAGAAGATATATGTCGTTTAAAAATAAATTTATCTTTTTTACAAATTCACTGCCTCACACGGAATAAAAAGTGACGTTATTTTAATAACGAAATTTTGAAATATCAGAAATCAAAATAAGTTTGTATATACTGCGTTTTGAAAGATAATATTATGATTATCATGTCTTTTGGACTTTCGATTACACATAAAAAGGGCCTATCAATTATAAAAAAAAAACGCTTAGAATTACCGTAATGACGCTTATAAATTTAAAGGGTGTGACGAATGATATTTCGGTGCTAGAGCGTTTCGTCAATGTTATGTTTCCTTCAAAACGTTATTCGGCCAAAACGTTTTTCGTCCAAACTTGTTTTTCCCAAAAAAATCGATGGGAATGTGTTTTGAGAAAACTTATTTTGGAGGAAAAGTATTTGGAGGAAAATTTTTTGGACGAAAAGTCATAAATACTATAAGCTCTGGCACCTGATATTTCATACTCGTGTACAATACGCAACTTTATTACACCCTGCTCTATGTCGTACGAAAATATTCGTGTGCGCAAATTGTGCTTGCTATGAAAACCGTTTTTTTTTCATTGCAGATGAAATTTTAAAAACTTTACGGTGGACCTAATTTAATTTATTGTCGAATTAGCACAACCCGATTACGGTTGTGGTTCGAAAAGTCGTTTTTCGACTAATCCAATGGTGGTTAACAACCAGTATTTCTTACACTATATAAATACAAGAATCGGATTCACTCACCCTTTTTAACCTATAATGAACTGGAAGCCTAATTTAACCGGCACATCCAAACGGGCCAATCGGACAGTTCGAAATTATTTTTATATATATTTTATTTTGACAGGTAGTAAAAAAATCTGAACCGATATCTACAGAAAGTCAAAAATTTAACTGTTAACCGGTACCCACTTCCCGGTGGACGGACTACAGTTCTTCTTAATAAATAAAACATAAACAATTTCGAAAAGAAGAAAAAATACTTTTAAACGTGCCGGTTAAAAATTAAATAAATTGAGAAGTTTTTTTTTTCAAAAATTTATGACAGTAATCAAAATATAAATATTGATTAAATCATAAATTTAATAACCCAGAAAAGGTTTGTTGCAAAATTTGTAGTTTGATGGCGCTAATTGCCGCCGGCAGCTTTTCGGGCAGCTTTACGAGCGTGTTGTCGGGCCATTTTACGTGGCATAGATCTTGATACAGATTCTTCAGGTGAAACTGGAACATGGCCCATGACGCATTGGGCATCCTGGGTAACCGACGGAACAACGGCTAAAATGGTTGTTTAGATAATACAAAAACTAAAGCGTGATTTGTGGGTGAAGGGTGCTTTCGCGACCATTTGTAGAATCCGTTTATGAGTAATTTCGCGACCACATCATTTGGTCGCGAAATGGTGTTTAAAACAAGGTTTCGCGACCATTTTTTTTCTACTTACAAACAGTGGTCGCAAAACTTCACCCAAAACACCATTTCGCAACCATGTGGTCGCAAAACCATATTTTGATTCCCTACCTAATGGTGTGGTCGCGAAAGTACTTATAAACGGGGTTTTCCCCCACCACAAAAGTATCCCACTCCAATTTGTGCTACGTACCAATCTTGTAATCAGCAGCCACTCCCGAATCAATAAACGATTGAATATTGTCGAAACCAACGAAGAATTGCGACCAATCAGAAGTAAGAACCGGACTGTTTGCGTTCTGTTTCAAGACAACAATTGTTGATGTTTCATCTTCTTCTACCTCAATAATGTCGATATCGAAGACCCAGGTGAAGATACGCGCATTCGACCAGTCGCCCGGCAAAAGGAGGTAAACAGTGTATTCTGACCAATCTGCATCAACAGCAAAGTTGGCTTCAACACGTGAGTCGACCAATTGTCCGTCAACACCCTGGACCTTGATATCGTTAGTATGGTCACCAAACCATGTAATTTCACTGAGGGCTGGGCACAAGGCGCATGTGGACGCTGGGTTAACATTCTCCCAACCACAGACTAGATTAGCAATGTCGTCTCGGTCACCCGTGCAGACACATTTTACATTATAATCTGGCACTTCGCCATCATTATTGTCATAATAGTGATTGGCGTTGTCGCATGTTACTGCGCATTCGGTATTTTCAACAGTACCGCTGCAGTCGTTAGCGACATATCCGTCGAGAGCAAATGGGTCGCATGATCCAAGTGTATCTGTACAAGGGTCGCCAGTTGTACCGGTTCCGCCAAATCCATCGGGACAAGAGCAAAAGTATCCGCCGGGGACGTTATTACAGCTAGCACCGCCGGTAAGGTCACAGTCATTCAGAACCGGAATGGTACACTCGTCGATATCGAAGCAGGTGCCGGACATTGGCCAGAAGCCGTTGTCGCACACACAATCGTAACTGCCGTCAGTGTTTGAGCAGCTGGCAAATTCTTGACAAACGGCTGTACCATCCGCGCATTCGTCATCGTCTTGACATCCAGATCCACCATCTGCGGTGTGACCATCTCCGGTATAACCTGTGTTACATTCACATTCGTAGGCTCCGTCAGTGTTGATACAAACGGCGTTGCCATCGCAGTCATCTTCCTCCTTTATGCACTCTTCAACGTCAAAGCATTCTTCACCTGGACCGGTGTATCCCGCATTGCAAGAGCACTCAAAGCTTCCGATGGTATTTTCACAAAGTGCGTTGTCGTGGCAGTTATCAATCTCAAGGAAACATTCATGAATGTCTCGACACTTTTTGAATCCATCACCTTCGAATCCGTCAAGACAATCACAAGTGTATGATCCATCGGTGTTGTTGCAGACGGAGTTTTCGGCGCAACCAGATAGAGCCGGAATCAAACATTCATCAACGTCGACACATTCTCCACCCGGATTTCCGTCACCTTGGTATCCATCAGCGCATTGGCACAAGTAACCACCGTCAAAATTGACGCAGGCGGAATTTTCCGTGCAGAGCTCTTCGGCTCCCGTTTCTTGGCATTCGTTAACGTCAGTGCAGTTGGTGCCTATAATTTAAAAGTGTAATTAATAAATCTAAAATTTAGGTAAAGTAGATTTAAAAACGCACTTTTTAACTGTGCTTCCCACTGTTCCACATGTTATTGTTTTCATTTATTCCACTAAGACCTAGAAATGGTAGCTCGAATTGGATAAAACTTATGCTTGATCTGGTGTTTTTTATTCATTTAATATGTTTTTTTTAATATTATTTTATGAATTTCTTTTATAACCGAAATTGACATACCCAAAGTAAGGGCCATCTTTTGGGAATTTGTTTACATAACTTTTTTTTTTTTCAAAGTAAGGGCCAAATGACTTTTTTTTGGGAAAAAAAACGAGAAATATCTCAAAGTAAGGGCCATCAATTCTGAAAACTTATTTTTTTATTCAAAGTACGGGTCAACAAAAAAGGACTTTGGTCCCATGTTAGACATGTCTGGTGGCCCTTACTTTGGGAAAGCAGATTTTTTTGCATGATAGTCTGAAAAAGTAACCAATAAGGCCATTTCGATTTGCAAAATTTCATTAAAAAATAACATGAAAACCAAGAAATGAATTATCTGGAGACCCTCCTCCAAAAAAATGCCCAGAAAACCTTTTCAGATTTGTAATCAACGGTTTTTTAAGGTATCAGACTACCAGACAAAAAATCCGTTTTCTCAAAGTAAGGGCCACTCCAAAGTAAGGGCCCTTACTTTGGGGCTCCCCTGTATGGCACAATTTATTGTGTATAAAAAGCGGTAACGCAGGTGTGAAGGTCCTTAAGCACAAACCTGGATCAGTTGCAGGCATCTGGCAAATGTATGTTCGTGAGATTGTGCATACATTATTCTTCCATCGGCCAATTCCGGTCAAGTGCATGCATGTTTCGGTTTCTGGATTGTTTGGATTGCCTGGATGCCAGTTTAGGTATCCATCTGGGAAGCGATCTCCGTTAACATCTCGCCATCTCCATTTTCCATTTTCGAGACGTTCGGTGTATCCCATCCATGCCGTACTACCGCCTACAAACTCATTCAAATAAGTGTTGTGTGCTTCGCTGGTGATATAAGCCACATGAGCTCCTTGAGCATTACAATCAGCTTCAGCATCAGCATAAGGAACCGCTGAGTCAACAAACTTGTGGCACAAGCCAAAGTTGCCTTCCCAACCTTCGGGGCAGGAGTTATCCTAATATCAACGATGAAAAACAGCTCAAACCTATAACCATCTATAAAGCAATTTGATAGTCAGTGCTTTTTTGTCATAAATAAAGTTTACGTATAACATTAATTGAATCACAATTTAAAACATGATGTAATTATCACTTTTTTTGGGTTTTTACTTTGTGATAAGGACGATCCCATACTTTTGTCCCTGAAAATGAAATTGTTTTGACACCTTTTCGATTAAGATACGAAAGCGTTCCTTACATTGAGAAAGCAACCAGAGGTATCCCTTACCGTGGTGTCTCTTAGTATAGGACGCCATGTACAGTCCTCAGTCCCTTAAGTGCCGCCCATCCCTTAAGTGCCGCGTTTTTGGCGGCTTGAGTGCGGCACTTAAGCGACTGAGGACTGTACTTCTTTATGTGAAATATTGGTTATGTCATACGGTTTTTATAAAATTAAAATGACAACATTTAAGTGAAAAATCACAGTGTTACTTAGTGATGGAACAAAAATAGTCATAAAAGGTTTAATCATGACCTTAAGAATCAAATTTTCATCCGAGCCTGATATCCAGCATTACATTCGCAAGTGAAACTACCAACAGTATTGGTACAAACCGCGTTGACATCGCAGTTATGTGTTGTCAAAACACACTCGTCAACATCTTCGCATGTGAACCCATCTCCGGAATAACCGGGGTTACAAGTACAGTTATATCCAGGGTCGGCATCTTCACAGGAGGCGTTATCATCGCACTGATCAAGTTCGGCGGCACATTCGTCCATATTTTCACAGGTGAATCCATCACCCTCATAGCCTTCAATACACTCACAAGTGTAGTTGCCTGGAGTGTTGGAACATGTACCAAATTCAGAACATTGGTGGCTACCCCACATGGTATCAGTATAACCGTTTTCGTCAACATCATCTACGCCAACCTCACCGTCACCGCACTCGTTAGCATCGGTACAGAGGAAACCATCTCCCCAGAAGCCTTCATCACAGGTACAGTTGTATCCGCCAGGGGTATTGGTACAGAAAGCATTTTCGTCACAGTAGCTGAACTCACCAATAAGATGGTCTGGTGCCATTGATCGCAACTCGGTAATCTTTTTGGTACATTCGTCGACTTCTTCACAAGTGAAACCGTCTCCAGTGTATCCAAGAACACAAGTACAGTTGTAAGAGCCCTCGGTATCTGTACAGTCGGCAAATTCAGAGCACTCGTCGGTTTCAGTAGCACACTCGTCCACGTTTTCACAAGTGAAACCATCTCCCTCGTAACCTTCATCACAAGTACAGTTGTAACCGGGGACGGTATTTGTGCAACTTGCGTTATCGTCGCACTCATCTAGCTCCATATCGCACTCGTCGATGTCTGTGCAATTGAAACCATCACCAGTAAATCCATCCATACAAGTACAGTTATACATACCAATGTCATTTTCACATGATGCATTGTCGTCGCACATGTCAGCACCAATAGCGCACTCGTCGACGTCAGT
>SCLG01000326.1:177277-191580 GCA_004367875.1 Oikopleura albicans | reverse complement strand
TAAGAACATTCAAATATGAACTTGTTCGAGCAATTTAAATGTTTAAAACGAGGTAAAACGTTTAATAAGTATTTTTCAACGGCATCGGTAAAATTGATACAGAGTACTACTGGGGTAATTTTGAATGTGAATAAATTATATTTCAAATATTTTTTTTTATTATTTTTTCAGGTCTACTTTACCCGCATTACACGTTATTCCAATTGTATTTTGTACCAATTCAATTCGTGCGTTGTCAACATAGAGCATATGAACCTCGCTCTTTCAGGTTTTATTCGAAAATTTTTCACTTTTATATCACCTTGAGCATGTCCGTGAAAATAACTAATCAGACCGAATCAGCCAACCAGTTGTCATTATTTAACCTCTCTAAAGACATACAAAAATGAGGTGATATTAAAGTCAAACAATAGCAATATAAAAAATGAAAAAGCAAAGGTAAATATTCTGTATGAAAATAAATTTATTTTTGGAAGACGTAAAAATTGAATGCCGCTAAAAATGGATTTTTTTTTTCTTCCAGCCTGATGTACCCTAATTCGGAAAGGCAATGGTAATAGAATATTTGGTTTCAAGGTGTTGTAGAAGTGCGATGGCGAACGTGTTTGTATTTGCTTTCGTGGAAGCCGTTTTTGGGGGGAGGGTGTATATTTACATACATATTATATATATATATCATACTGAAACTGACAGGAATACATCTACATTTGTGTCATTTCGTTCTCGGTTGATGCTAGCCGTCGTGGTTTGGGATTTGGTCGAGGTTTTTCTGGTGGAAGTCCGCGAAATCGGTCGTCTTTGTGATAGATTACATTTGGAGCTGAATAAAAATAAATTAATTTTAAAGGAACGCACTTGTTTAATGGTTAATTAACTTTCTGATTACTTTNAAGTAATGGGAGAAAGTAAACTCTTATTTGACCGTATCAAGTTTATTACAAATGTATTTCAAACAAATTAAATGGCAAGGCCATAAATGAGCTTCTCTGCTTAGGGTTGATTAAGTGCCCTAACTTCACTTTTATAAAAAACACTTTTATAGCACATTTCTTGTATTAAATTTTCGGCAGAGAACTCCAACTGTGGCAAAATGCACTTTCATTCCTTTTGGTTGTTTAAAGCGCATGTCTTGATTCATACATCTTGTCCAGCCGTTTTTTACCGGTATGTGGCGTTTACCGGTTTCCATGAGAAGTCGATAATACATATGAAGAGTCTTTAATTTGCTACTTACTTCGAGAACTTTATGAAGTTTTCCTCGAAATCTACTGCCTGTTATAACGATTGCTTGAGACCTTAAACTTTCGAATTATCACGACAGTATGGGATCCAGCAAACGTTCTATATCTGCTTCGGCGCTGTTGGTCCCTATTATGCATTTTTTTTTCTCGCCAAACTGCTCCTTTAATTATTTTGGGCCAATAAAAGCCATTTTATCAAAAAAACAATTTTAGAACTTAAAAAGTTAGTAAGAAGATGTGGAAAAATAAAATCTCCAAAATGTATGTAGTGAGCCCTAGAATTTTATGAAGGTTAAAAAAATATGACCTTCAAAAAATTTTAGAGCTCGCCACAGACATTTTGAGAATTTTATTTTTTCACATTTTCTTACTAGCTTTCTAAGTTCTATAATTTGGCAAAATTAGTTGTTTAAATGGACCCTTTAGCCCAAAATAATTAAACGACCGTTGCGGCAAAAAATGCATAATAGGGACCAACAGAACTTATAAATGAGCCAATGTCAAATATCCAAAATTACCACAACTGAAATCAAAACTCTTTTTCAATACATTTGGACTTACATGTTCACAACAATCATTAACATAACGAATTTTTGCAGCATTCAGTGACCAAAATTAAAACAAGTTTTCGTTTTTTTTTTCTTCGCAATTTTGTGTTCGAATAAACTTGGACATAATAATGTCAACCTGAAAATATACATTCTACGTCACTATAGCATATGTTCTCATTTGAAGCAACATCAACGTTGACTTACAGATTATTTAGTGTCACTATCAATCGTACTACGTTATTTGCTCGACATGTGACATAAACCCGATAATAAAATTAACCTCCATAGCCTAACTTGACTGTTGAAGGACTTAACTAGATTCCCATTGATAAACCAGTTAACCTTTACGCACTATATTGACATTTATGTGTAGCCGATTTATTTTACGAGTGCAAGTACAGTTGGGTGTTGCCTCGACTATATTTTAAAAGTTTTCGGTAACTTGCTTGAACAATTAACTGGTACTCATAATTGAAATAACGGCACGGTAAAAGTATTTTTCACGGAAAGTTTCTCGCAAAAACATTTCTCGCAAAAACGTTTCTCGCAAGCAACATTTCTCGCAAAAAAAATTTCTCGCGAAAAAAGTTTCTCGCAAAAAGGTTTCTCGCAAACATTTTTCTCTCACTAAATAAAAAAATAAATTATTTTTTGTTTTTTGAAAGATTGCGGATTTTTTTCGAATTTGCCCCAAAAACTTATCCAAGTCATTTTTTTATAGTGAAAACCCATATAAAAAGTTCAAAGATATGACTGTTATACGAGTTTGATTATTGCGTGCAATTTTTACATTTTGACGTCTATTCCATCTAGCAAATGGCTTCTGTCTTGAAAATAATATTCTTAAACAGTCTTGAACTTTTCTTGAATACAAGTTTAAACGAATTCAAAATCAGAAAAAAATGAAATTGGATTTTCTGCCTTAACGACATAAAGCTATTAGATTTGTGTTCAATCTAAGACCGTTTATATTCAATGAGTCAGTAAATTTTCATTGTCCTAATATCCCAGATCTAAGCACTTCAAAGTGTGGAGAATAAATTTATATAACGATTAAGTGGTTTGCAAAAAAAAAACGCGTGATTCGGCAGCGTTCAACATTTTTTGCTAAATTTTAAAATTTTAAAATGCTTAATTTTAACCCCTTACTCGCGAAAACTAACTGGTCAGGTAGTGCACTTGAATCCTAATATGCTAAAATGTACCATATTTTGGTGATTTTTTTCTAATTAACCAAGTAACCGGTTTATTATTATTAACCCCGAACGCGTGGTACATAGTTTTGACAGCTGTGCGCAGCTGCAAATATTGCTTGTTTTAATATGTAACCGTTCGTTACCACTCATAATTATTACTCAATGTTTTAAAAAAGATGACACATTAGTAGTCAATCACGTTTCTGTGTTTTAATTTTGTTTTTTAACGTAGCACCCACTTCGCTGCCGTGGCCATCTAGCAGATGCCTACACACTGTGCCGTTATCATGCAGATTTTCACATTCGCTCCGTTACCTTGCGGATTTCTTTCGGGAAAGTTGCTAAATAACAGCGCACGGGTGTAGAAGTTTTTCAGCATCCGTTCACTCTTTTCCGGATACATACAGCCTATAGACAGTACTTACAATAAATTTATTCCTATGCACTATTTTAAATATACTACGATAAAAAAAAATTATGAAAACTTAAGCCCACATTGAAGCCGAAATAAAGCAAATAAGTTATTAGTACAAAATGTGAAGGTAAAATAAATGAAACGGTGGAATTTTTTGAATCTCAAGATTTTGGTACTCAAGTATTCTTTTTATGATCCAAAATACCAATGGTTGTAAGCTGGCCATACTTTCATACGTTTCATTAACAGTTATTTTCTAAAATGCCTTTTCTGACCACAAATCCATATTAGTTTACTTTTTTTTTCCAAATTTTCCGCTCAAACAGTTCAATGGAGTGTTTTATTTTTTCCGCGACCTGTTACTTTTTTCGTAAAGATATTTATCATTTTAAAGGCATTTAGCCAAGTACATATATATTCTTTCGTTTAAAAGAATACGAAGATTGTCTAAAGCCCATCAATCTCAAATTTCCCTGGATCGCTTCTTTTAAATCCTCTCTGGAACTTTATTCTATCGTAAAAAAATCTGGGAGTTAAATGCCATTTAAGGACGGGTTTATATCGTTGTTTACAAATAAAACCCGAAATTACGAAAGTGCACTTTAATATTTTTTTACTCGTTTTATAAATTGCCAATTAAATATATGATATACTTCATTTCCTTGCGCTTCGACGTACAGTTAGTGTGATATCCTTTTTTTCCATCGAATGTCAAGTTCAGAAACATTGTGGGTAGCTCAATTTGGACGTTTTTTAAACAATCACCTAACAATCTAGTGTACATGAAATAGTGTATATGAAATTGAAAAACAAACTGTTTTGTCATTTAGAGCAGTTTACTAAAAAAAATGAAATTAATGGTCAAGTTCACGGCTTCGTGGAGGTCCTCTGGAAAGAATTTTGGTCCCCAAGATAATCACACGTAACAGTTTACTCCTTTTTACGTTGAATAAAAAAAGAAATGATCGGATTTTGTAAAATATGTTTTATAACGGTTTCCCTGAAAGTGACGTTTGTAAACAACACTATTGACCCGTCCTTAATTTGCATAAAAATTGATGTATAAAAATTATCAATTCGTTTGTCTCAAAAATTCGAAAATTACCAAAACTTTTGCTCATTATGCGTGCTGCTGACCAGTATACAAAACGATCGAATTTGGTGGATTGAGTGTTATTATTATACATTCTAGTGTCAACCACAACACCGGCTTCCATGGACCTAGCTGGAACAAACTCTTAATTGTAACCACACTTTCTAGGAGGTATATTATTAGCGTCGTCATTTTGCCTCCTCTTTCTGCAAGTTGCATAATTTTTCTTTCGCGAACACTTTTGTTTGAAATTCACATTTCGACTAAATCAAATTTTGATCCAGTACATTTTCAATAAACTGTATTTATTTATTTTCGAGCTGAACTACTATATTTTGCTACAAGCAGGATTGATTTACATCCTTGAAGAGTATCTTGGGTTATTTTAACACTTTTTGGACCGAAGAAAAGCCGACTTTAAATTATCTTACCAAACTCCGTAACTAATTATTGTAACACTTTTGGGATACTTTTTGATACCATTATACAGTTGGTGAGGTAATGAGTTGACACTTTCGTTTTGGATTTTTAGGTGAAAAACTGTCAACTCGTTCCAAACTGTCACTTCGTTCCGTCACTTTTGCCCATTTTTTGCCCATTTTTGCCAAAAATTCCCAAAAAGTGTCGCTTCGTTCCAAACTGTCAACTTGTTACGTGTCAACTCGTTACCACACCAACTGTTTATCCGTAGTATTAATTTCATTGTGTAGATTACAAGTCGGACATTTCAATCGCTAATAATTTCGAATAAAACCTATCTTTATTAACGTAAAAGAAAATCGTCAAAAATAGGGCAAAAAACATAATTAATTATTTATTTAGTTTGAACGTTGCTGGCCTAACTAAACAAGACTGAAATTCATTCAAAAAGCGTTATGGGTTGAGCTCATACATTTAAAATGACGCACTGATTTTGGAAACCGTCAGTTTATCCATGAAGATGCTGCTTCTTTCCAATTTACTGATTATACATCTACTGAACGATATACGTTTATACGCTCCCTACCACATTAATGCACCATTGTTGATCAAGTTAAACATAACCCATACTTTTTGAGCTGAATACAACTCTGAGGACACAGTCAAGAACGCGTAGAGTACCGTAGCAGAATTGTTTTTCTGCGTTTTAAATACTTTTTTGGGTTACTAAAAAGCCGAGTTGACCCCTTCTCCTAAGCTTTCTGCAATTTCTGCAAGTATGAACCATACTGTATGGGTAAGCAAAGTTAACAAAAAGCTCAAATACGATAAATTAGTTCTAGAGACATATCATATCGTCCTGATTTTAAAAAAGCGAAAAAAAAAATTTAGCGCAAATGTATATTGCTCCTTAAGTTCGGCACTTAAGAGGAGGAGGACTGTAATACAAAAATATTTCAAAAGAAGGAAATCGCTTTTCGGTGATTGGCCAAGCGCGCTCAAAAAAGACCTATGACAGGCCACATAAGCCTCAGACGCTCTGTCAAGCAACGTTACCAAAAAGTGGTAACATTATTTATTTTTCGCGTTTTAAAATCACTGCGATATGTCACATATTGCAGAATGATCTAACTAAAGTCATATATAATATATATGATATATTGCATTTGAGCCAAACACTCGAATTTCAAGCACAACAGAGTGTTTCGGTCAAGCAACAAGACCGTTGCAGATTATCTCCAACTTTTCGTAATCTAAGTTGCACATTGTATGTGGAAATCATCTTAATACTTCGCCTTGGTGTCAACTCGAACTCATACAACAAGTACATATGCCTTAAGTTATGTTATACCGTATAAGTTTTACGGTTTAACATACAGTGTGAAGAAATGGCGATTTTGGCAGTTTATACTCGTATTAACAAGCTTTTTGTACAAGTCCTAGGTAGTCGATTTTATCAGAGATAAACTGACTGAATAGAAAAAATGGTGAAAACCCGCGTTTATGAGTACTTTCGCGACCCCACATTTTGTCGCGAATTGTTGTTAAAAATATGGTCGCGAAATGCTGTTTTTTACTAGGTTTCGCGACTATTTTTTTTTTCTACCTAAAACACCATTTTGAGACACCATATTTTGAACAACAATTCGCGACAAAATGTGTGGTCGCGAAAGTACTCAAAAACTGGGTTTTTGACCACAAATGGTCGCGAAAGTACCCCACTCCCAAAAAAAGTCTTACACAAGAGTCTTACTGTAAAACACAAAGTCAAGAAACAGTGTCTTATTTTGGTATATTATTGAATGGCACTACCCGAAATCGCAGAGACAGAAAACGCAGAAACCGGAAAACGCAGAAACATGAAATCGCAGAAACAGGAAAACGCAGAAAATTTTCTGCGTTTTCCTGTTTCTGCGTTTCCCGGTTTCTGCGTTTTCAGGTTTTTGCGTTTTCCGGGACTTCTCAACTCGGAAAACGCAGAAACCGGAAAATTTTCTGCGTTTTCCGGTTTCTGCGTTTTCCGGTTTCTGCGTTTTCCTGTTTCTGCGATTTCGGGTAGTGCCTATTGAATTGTACGAAATTGTTACAAATCTGTAGTGTTGTCCTTTGGGGAGTTAAAAGATTGCAAATGCGAATTTTTCGACGGTTGTTGAACTCAAGTTTTTGAGTCTATCATGGCGTGGGCTTAAAATTATGGAAAATGCTGAATTCGCGTTCTTTTTATTCAAATTTTATTTTTACAATCATCTACCGTACATTCGCAAATATAAAATAATATGGCACATATTTTAAATGCCAGTTTTTACATTCTCTCTTGAAGGCCAGCGTGTTTTCAAGACCGTCCGTTTCTTTTTTCAAATAAATAAGTTTTTAACGATTTTTTTTTCAATCTCACATTAAATGTTAGTTTAATCATTAACAGGTGAAATCCAAAGCAGTACAAGAATGTTCTACGTAACATTCTGAGTTCAATTGCAAGAGATTCATTGTAGGGATTATCAGAACCTTATCGGAATTAAAGACAAAAAAAAAACACAAAACAAAAATTACGAGAATGACGACAAAATCAAACAAAGGGGCGTGTTACGAAATTCAAATATTTTTCCAGACTGCAATGAGCTGGTCTGCGTTTTTTTTTTTTTTTGAATCGAGACAATATTTATTAACATGTTTTATGGGTCAAAATAATGGATGCAAAATTAAAAAAAAACGGTTATATAAATCATATACACCACCTGCGCCGTTATCGGGTCAACATTTTGAGGAAGAATTTCGGCCCGATAAGGGCGCAGGGCGTAGGCGGAATGTCTGGAAAATTTTTATCGAAAAAATTGACCCGATAACGGCACGAGCGGGAATTTTGACTTGTTTTGACAAAATGAAAATTTGACCTGATAACGGCACGAGTCTCTATTTCACATTTCTGCAATCCTAGTTGGATTTTTATACAAAAAAATCATGTTACCGGAAATTGGCCCTTGGCCTATTTTAAATTTTAATAATATTAAAAAAAAAACTTTTTCGTACCATAAGGATTGAATTAAACAATGAACAATGGAACTTAAAAATATACTAAAATATACGAAGAGGAACCAATAACGAGACAAGTTAAAGAAGTCGTTTATATCTTAAAATGGTAATTATTGCGGAAAAACTTGCCTTTAAAATATTTTGAAAAATAGAGAAAAAATCGAGACGTCTACAAATTCAAACATTACGTTAAAACAAATGCAGCAAAAGGACTCCTACGTCTTTTAATGACGAATTTTTTTTTTTGACCCGATAACGGGTTTTGATCCGATAAAGGGTGACCCGATAACGGCGCAGGTGGTGTACACTTTAAGTGTTTCGAGAATTTCCAATACGTATAAGTTTCCCCGATATTCATTTATTGAAAAATCGGCCTTGTAGACCTTATAATATAAAAAAATTACTACCATTAGTAGTAATATCCTTAAAGGATATTAAAATTGTTCACCAAAAGTGTAATGGTAAATACAATATTTTGGAATATTTAGGAATATCAAGATATGAGCTGTACCACTGTATTATACACCGGGTGCGCAGTTATCGGGCGTTCAGTTATCGGGCGGGTTTGTGTCTAGTTATCGGGCACCCTGCGATGTTATCGGGCACCCTGCGATGTTATCGGGCACCCTGCGCATTGCTCTTGAATACATATGTGTATAAATGACCACATTTCCCGCTCGTGCTGTTATCGGGCGGGTTTTTTTTTTGCATATTTTTACCTTAATCCGCTTCCGCCCTGAGTAATTATCGGGCGCCCGATTAAGGCTTTTTTTGTCGAGAAACCCGCCCGATAACTGCGCACCCGGTGTATATCTTATTTTATTATCGGCAAAATACAATTATTCGACTGATTTGAAATCGAAGTTTCGAGAAATCTTTACAGACCCTCTTAAAATCTTGATTACTTAACAGCGCGGGCTCTTATTCAGAGAACGGCCAGTGCGTGAATAAATAAATTATTGTGGAAAAATAACGAAAATTTTGACACGCCCAAATTGAAGTAAATATTGAGTTGCAAGATGTTAAAGAAAATAAATCGGACGGAACGGATACCGACGAAAAAGTTCGAAAATTGCGAATGCCTCATCTTTTCCGTTATGCGGATAAAAAAGACGTTTTTCTCCAAATATCGTCCGCCGTTTGCGCCATTGTAGCTGGTCTACTGGTCCCAGGCGCTTACATCATATTTGGGGATGTTACAGATACATTTGTTGACTTTGGATATTACACAACTTGTATAAATAAAGATGTTATTTGTGACTTCGATTGCACAGAAGTTTGTAACGATGAGTCATGCTCGATAGAATGCGATGTAAATTTGAGTTATGATTATAAAATACATAATATTAATCCATTTTATTATCCCTATTAGATCCTCTTTAAAAGACCGAAATTATTTTTTCTTGTAAAAAATACAGAAAAATGTAAGTTTCGGATATCGTCTCAAAAACGCCGCAAGAGGCGCCACGGCTCATGAGTCATGACAAATGATTTTACATCATTTGGTGTAGTACCGCCAATTCGTGGAAGACGCAAGGCCTTAATTATTATTACTCAACTTACTCTCCCTTTTGATAGAATATTGACTGATTAATCCGTGAAAATTATTAGACACGGCTTTGCGGACTGGTTGGTTGAAAACGTGACGTTTTATTCCCCAAAATAGCAATCAATCAGTGCTCCAAAAGCCTTACACTAAAAAGTGTTACGAAATGACGTCATAAATTATGACTCGTGACCCCACAGGGTAATAATTTTTTAGCAACAAATTTTGTAGCAGGGACTGTATTGCTCAAAATATAGAGTCGAAAATAGAACCTCAAACGTATTGATTTTTTCTGGACTTGTGATTTCTAAAAACAAACAAATTCAGTCTACGTGTTTTCACATGTCTACAAAGGTATAGTTATGTTTATCGCACTTGAGACTAAAACTTGACGTGGTCAAATTTTCACCACTTTGTCCAGGAAAAGTATAGAATTTGAAGGTGGCTCTCTCAATATCCGCTAGTTTCGAAACTAATATAGCACCAGGATCTAACTTCTTTGTAAATTACTGGAATTCGCCTTTAGAGAGATAAGGTATTGATTTTGACTAACAAACAAAAATTATTATACAGTGATTCTAAAACGCTAACGTATCGATTATTTTTCGTTAGTAAATTTCTACGCTGTAATTGTGTGATATTTTATCTCTTATTAACACAATAGCTTGTTTCAAAATACATTTGCCAGTAAAAACAGAAATAAACGCCTTTCAACAAAAAACGCAAGGACTGTACTAAAAAAGCAAACTTATCTTTATAATCATGTGGTCAGCAATCTACAGTGTGCCTGCGAACTGTTCGACGCTTGCATGACAACAAAATGCAGTTTACAAAATGCTACGGATAGTTTAGCCGAGTTAGCCGACATTGTTAAGGCCGGAGATCTGAATTAGATGCCCATGATTTAATAGCATTTTCTTCCGGATTTTGTCAAACGTGAACGAGTTAACCTCGGGCGAGGCCAGTTTTTTCCTCACAACGCTTCGCGATGAACACCGCGCACGATTTTTTAGAAAATTCGGGTTCCAATTTCGATCCCTGAAAAAGGATGTCTATAATCAGATTGATATATTTGACGCTATGACAAACTATGCATTAACATTCGTTTACGTCGGTATCGTATGCTGGTTTGCATCATGGTGCGCTACCAGCTTTGCTATGATAAGTGCAGCCAGACAGGCAAAAAAGATTCGCATCGCTTATTTTAGGAGCATTTTACGACAAGACATCGGGTTCTATGACTCGGTTGACCGAGCTGTTATTTCTCAACAACTAACGGAAGAAGCCAAAAAGATACAAGATGCCATTGGTGAAAAGTTAAGTACATCTATCAAGTAAAAGGGTTTTATAGTTTGAAAAGGCTGTAAGAAAGCATAATTAACTAAGAAAGCAGGACAAATAACAAAATGGGCCATAAATTAGGATTAAAAAGGTACAAAATCTCAAGTGACCAGGAATGGGACTACAGGGTGAGGTAACATAGATGCTAAGCCGTTTTTGGTTCACGAGTGCGCTGAGCGAATATAAGTCACCAAAAACGGCTTAGCATCTATATTACCTCACCCTGTACTCATTAACCCGATGTCGAATATCCAAAATTTATTGTGGGAATTTACTCCGAATTTTTGTGAAAAAAAACTCTTCATATAGTGTTTATCTTCCTTTATTGGTGGAATTGCCCTAGGCCTGTTTTACGATTACCGTTTTGCGCTAACAATATTTGCTTTCTTGCCCATTCTGGCAATCTCTACAATTTTCCTTTTCCACGTTGACACAAAAGCAAGACGTAGCAAAACAAGTTCATACCAAGAATCAAACGCAATAGCGGAAGAAACATTTTCCGGTATTCGAACAGTTAGCTCGTTTGGACGCGAGGCCTTTGAAATACGGCGTTACTTTCAGAGTTTGCTTTTATCGAAGAAGGTTGGTATTCGGTTTTCACCCTTGAAGGGTGTTGGCATGGGCGTACTGCCCATGGTTATGTATGCAATGTTTGCGTTTGGTTTCTGGTATGGGGGCGAATTGATACAGTACGATGGTTGGAGTGTTGAAAAGGTTCTCAAATTAAACAGAAAATAATATTAAAATATTTTAATCCTTGCTTTTCTATTATTGTATCCACTTTTTTCAATCTTGAATTTAATTCTAGCAAAAAAAAATTTAATTTTCAAAAAAAAAGCTGATGTTCTTTGTAATTTCTACTTCCTTACTTAGGATAAAATGAAGCCCTGCTGAACCTACAAATAGGACAGATGATGTCTTGTCTTCTATGTGTTCTCATTGGTACAATGTGCGTTTCAATCGTGCTGACAAACGTTGAATACTTCACAACCGGGGTTGTTGCAGCAGAAAAGCTTTTCCATATAATTGATCGCGTTCCAATTATAGACAGTGACAATTTATCCGGTCGTACTATTGATGAGAAGTTTTCGCCGTCGATTGAATTCAAAAATGTGACATTTTCGTATCCAACGCGTCAACAGGTTGTCCTGAATAGCAGGGTTTGAATTTTTATTTTAGTTTTTGATAATCAAAATAAAATATTTTCACCCAACAGTGCAGCCTGAACTGGGTAGGCTTCTTTAACTGATTAATGTATCAAAAATACTTACTTTTAAAACAAACAAGTTTAAAATTGTCATGTCTAATCATTGGAATTACCAAAGTCGAGCGGTTGTACTACGGCCTATACCATATAAGGTATAAGGTATTGTATTCATGATTTCAAACCCTCTTGACAAGTCTATCAATATCCGTCAAACCGGGTCAAACTGTTGCATTATGTGGAAACTCCGGTTCTGGCAAATCGACGGTAATCCAATTATTGCAACGGTTTTACAATCCCGTATCGGGATCAATTATGATTGACGGAACGCCCATTGAAGATTACTGCATCCGGGATCTGAGGGAACAAATAGGTGTTGTGAGCCAAGAACCGGTATTATTTAACACGACAATCCGGGAAAATATACTTTTGGGTAATCCAGAGGCATCTGAAGAAGATATTATCTCCGCGATTAAACAGGCGAATGCGCATGATTTCATTATGGACTTTCCAAAAGGACTTGACACCATGTGTGGGCTAGAGTTACTAACAATCATTTTGCACTCCTATTAGTACTCAAAGTTTAAAGCTTTTAGAACTATAAAGTCCTTACTTCCGATACAGACATTTTTGATTCTCAAAAATAGCGTCTGTCATAAATTAGTGTCAAGTGTCCATTTTTCGACTGTTTTGGGGACACTTTTCCACAAAAAGCGTCCCTATTGGAAGAAGGCGTTCTTATTGAGTGCGTCCGTATTGAGAGTAAGGACTGTAGTAACATTTCCTTTTTCGAAGTTAAACAAACGAATTTGTCTCAGTCTTATTGAACAGAATAACTGTTATAAACTCTGAGGAAGACAACAAGGAAGTCAAATGTCAGGTGGGCAAAAGCAGCGCATTGCTATTGCGCGAGTACTCGTCAACTCGCCTCAAATAATTCTACTCGATGAAGCGACGTCCGCGCTCGATACACAATCCGAAGCTAAAGTTCAGAATGCCCTAGACAAGCTTGGTGAAAGTCGGACTTTAATTGTAGTTGCCCATCGTCTAGCTCGGGGTTCCATAAATTTGTGGATTTTAGTTTCTGGACCAAATTTTTATAACTTTTTTGAATTATCGGACACAATCTAGCTGGTTTTGGCGCCATATTTTATGACTTTTTTTTGTTTGTTTGATGTTTGATGCAAAACATAATAATTGTTAGTGTTAAGATTTAATTTTAATCTCAGCAGGGGGCGTGATGAACTGATAGCATATTTTTAATCTTGAAAAAAAATTCTAGCGTCCGCTACAGACATTTTAAGACGATTTTACACATTTTTTTAGTAACTCGTTGAGTTCTACAATTTGGCAAAATTAGAAAATATGCAAAATGAAAAAAATGCTATCAGTTCAACTACACAGCATTTTGTCACGAACCCTCGTCTAGCTACCATCCGAAACGCTGATGTTATATTCGCTATGCAAGATGGACAAGTACTAGAAAAAGGGAATCACGAACAACTGATAGAAGCAAAAGGTCACTACTACCAGCTGTGTATGGTTCAAGGTATTGCAGAAAACGTCGAGACTTCAANCCCCCCTCAACTTTTCGAGAAAATTCGATTGACGGCGTTATTTTTTGCGTAGGTTGGAGATTTCAAATAGCTCTCTAGTGGGCCCTGGTGGCCCAAATCAATTTCTGAATAGTCAGATCGACGTAGTTTGACGAGCTCTACAACTTGGCTTTATCGGTTTTTTTGAATTAGTGCGAATTATTGTGATTTTTTAAGTGCGTGTTTATTTAGACGCATTTTCCCCCTACGGGTTCCCAAAAACTCCTTCCCCTGAAAGTTAACTGATTTATGTATCAAAAAATAATTACCCTCAAAACAAAATCATTGAAATTACCAAAATCGAGTACAAAATTTCTCCAGATGCCCATAACGTATACTATTCAGGGTACAGCCTACACCATATTATATGGTCCATATAGGCTCTACATACGGTAATGTATTCACGGTTTTAAACCCTCTTGACTAGTCTATCAATCTCCGTCAAACCGGGTCAAACTGTTGCACTATGTGGAAACTCGGGTTCTGGCAAATCGACGGTAATCCAATTATTGCAACGGTTTTACAATCCCGTATCGGGATCTATTATGCTTGACGGGACGCCTATTGAAGATTACTGCATCCGGGATCTGAGGGAACAAATAGGTGTTGTGAGCCAAGAACCGGTATTATTTAACACGACAATCCGGGAAAATATACTTTTGGGTAATCCA